>JASDQU010100640.1:390988-418628 GCA_032191745.1 Picea mariana | reverse complement strand
TGCTGCATCAACTTCTCTTCTTCTTGTCATCTCACCAAAAAGCCTCTTGGCCTCTCATCAAGATTTCTTCAACTCCAAGAATGGGTGCGCTCATTTGCCTTAATCAACCTCATGAGGGAAGGTGAGGAGTTTTCTAATCTAACAGCTGAGATTAGATTAGATGGGTGGCTGAGATTTGGTGTCTCTTCACTCACCCTCACTTTAATCATAAAGTTATCTTTTAATTTGCATCTCACAATTAATTTGACTAAGACCCATATTCGGCAATTTCCCCCCTTAGGCGCCTAGGGAAGAGAAACACTTGCCTTGGTACATTATTTTAATTAAAAATTTAACAGGAGATGGATGCTCGGGGTGATGTTCCCTCCAGGGTATAAGGTGTCAAATTGCAAAGGATAAAAACAAGGCTCTTCTTGGTTGAGGATGCAAACTGCTTAGGCAAAGGTTTATAATGCAAAACGAGAACTGGCTAAAGGCTCAGTATAGAAAACAAGGGCATGAGATGCAATCACAACTTAATGCCAAAAAATGTCCTTTTTTATGTCTTTTAGTCTACTTGGTGTGAAAAAGGGGTAAACTTGTGCCAAATAGACGTCTTTTCAAATCCAATTTGCGAGTGTGAAAAAGACAAGTTCACTCGACAATCTTTTCTATTTTTGATAGCGAGTCGGAAAAGAGCTTAACTAGGACTCATGATCTTTCAAATCCAATTTTAACGAGTGTGAAAGGGACAAATCACTCGAAGATCTTTTCAGTTTTTGGACGAGTCAGAAAAGAGCTTAACTGAGACTCGTTATTGGGAGTCTGCGGGTAGTAAAGTCACATGTGCATGAATGAGAAATGAGGCTCATTGTAAAGTCACGTATTGAATTATAATGGACTCTCGGTCCTAAGGAAAAACTCGGCATGGGCACTAAATCACAAAGAGGTTCTAACTAGGGTACCCATGTTTGGTAAGTCTCTACCATTTATTAACGATGCTATTAATAGCAGACGGAGGTTTATGCATCGCAATAAATGGGTTCGTACCTAAGCCGTAAAAAATGGTATTCGAAGGGTAATGCAAAAAAAATGCATGTTGGATTAGTTACCTATCTTATATGCTAGGTTATGAATATACCTGCCCGAGGAGACGAACAACCAACCATGATGTTGGAATCCGCAAGAAAATTAAGTCGAAACTACAAAAACCAGCTTAAAACCATTCTTGAATTAGTCCATTAGACAAAGTAATAGCATAAAACTATATCAAGTGGGTAAAAAATGGATTATAAATAGTAATAAAGTCAAAATTTACTGTATCATTTTCATTTTTACCCAAATAGTGCAATTTGGACTAAAACAACTCTAGAATTCAAACAACGATCGCGGGGGAAATAGGCAACAGAATCACGCACCGTCTGGACCAGGTAACTCTTCATCCCATCCTCTTCAAATGCAGTGGTTTACAATTTTGATTTAGGTTCTATTTTGTTAGTTTTTAAGGGTGCAAATTGGATTTTTCGGTATACGTGGGTTTTTATGAATAGGTCATGTATATGACTAGTTATACACCCCTGTGTGAACTACAAGGGGCGTATATCAGGCCCTGCCCACAACTATTTGTAAATAAACCGTGTATACGTGCGCAAAGGGAAAAAAAAAGATGTTTCTAACTCAAAAATGATTTGGTTTTTTGTAGGATGGTGTTGGAATGGAGAGAGCGAGAGCATGAGGAGGTAGATGCAGTAGTGGATTGAGATCCAGTGGCTCAAGTGGCTTTAAAAAGATGTGGTTTATACAAGTTTTGGGCTCTCAAAGGAATGAGGGCCCAAGTGAGGTTGCTTGAAATGCTAGTGGGCTATTGGGATCCGGATAGTGAGAGATTTATCCTTGATGGACAACCCTTAAGGATCGAAGTAGAGGACATCTACTTCTTGACTGGAATTTCATGCCAAGGAGAGGTTGTGGACCTCAAGTCATGTGGGGCAGGGAGTGGGATGAAGGTCTAAGAATACATCGAGGCCCACTGTGTTGCAAAGACTCCCATGATGGGAAGTCAAATCCCTATCCGGGCTATAGGTAACCTTAGCTTGAAGATTATTGTGCTTGTTCTTACTAAGATCATAGGATCGGTCTCGTTGCATCAAGCATCGAGACCACTTATGTTTTACGCACTGGAGTGTGTGAGACCCACCATCTATGACTGGTGTACCTCATTGTTGACCAACATGAAAGGTCAATTGACAGAGTGTAAGCAGGGGGGAAAAAGAAAATTTGGGTTTGCCTCTATCCTTTGTAGCTTCTTTTTCGAGCAATTCCCAGGTATGGGACCTAGAGTGGAGATCATTCCTAGAGGACCACATGATTCGGCTATGGTGCGATGGATCGAGGTCATGAAACGGCAGGGGGGAGGTAGGGTGGTGACACCTTACAATGATGATTTTTTCTTCTGGTGGCAGAGACAAATCATAGTTTTGGACGACTATCCCTAGGCGTGAATCGATTTCAGAGGAGATCCTGATCTGCCACTTCCTCCAGGAGCCGCCTACGATGCCATAGGTAAAACATTTTTTATATATTTCATTTTTTTGTATTTTTGTATTGAAGAGAACAAAAAATATTTTTGGATGGTGTTATTAATTCGATACTTGTGTGATTGTAGAAGTGGGTCCGCAACAACCAAAGGGATTCCTATGACGTAGGTAGAGGCACCAAGGAGATGAGGCAGTGGGAGGAGAAGCGGAGAGAGTCCTACAGAACGTGTAGGGTAACCTATCTCGTTTGGGACAGAGGATTCCTATGGTTCAGGTGGAGGATCTACCTGAAGCCATGTAGCGACAAGTTGTTAGTGTACCTAGAGCATGGGTATGACTCTTCTGGCATCTTGAAAATGCCGTGGTTTTCTATCATGATACACATCCGGTGCCACAGGCATAGATGTCATGGGACATGTATATCGGTTGTATATGTATTTTGAGGGTTTTAGCCCCAATTTTGTAATATAAACACCATATTTTTTGGAAATATATAAAGAGAGATTTTCGGCTTTACTCATATCTTACAATATGTACATTGATTTAATGGTATTCTTTTCTTTATTAATGTGACAAATTCCAATCTAAAACATAATTAGCGTAGGCATCGGATACATGATTAGAACTTCTAGGAATGTGAAAGTATGTAATAAAATCAAATTGTCGTTCTAAAAGACGTACCCATAGGAAACGACAGAGTAACGTCAGATCACGCAAATGGTAACAGTCATTCAACTGACATACAGCTAACTAAGAATCCAGGCAAATCTCTAGAGAGAGAATACCATGTGAGATAGCATCGCGCAAAATTTCTATGACATCACTATATTCGTCCACATTGTTCGTGGATGGCCCTAGGCATATGCCACCTGAAGACACCAGTAGACCCTCGGGTGAGTAAATCATCCAAGTGGAGGAAGACAAGTTATGTGTATGACAACTAGCTCCGTCTACGAATCCTAGGTAGACCGAAGACTCCGTTGACATCTACCAACCAAAAGGGAAAACTCGATAAGCAAGCCAAAGACAAAAAGAAAAAAGATGTATATACACTAAATTTACATTAGTATACAAAGGGTTTGGCTCAAGCCCAGGGCTCAAGTGTAATACCTTTTCAAGTAGAGCCCATTTCTGGGCTTGGACAATTTCTTCCCTTCATAATCTTCCAATTCATAGGCTCCTTTTTCTAGAACACATCGCACGATATAAGGACAACGCCACATGGGTTTTAACTTGCCTGCCCCTAACGCTTTTTTGGCTTGGTAATACAAAAGGACCAAGTCACCCTCGGTATACAATCGGGGATAGATAGACTTGTCATACTGAACATTGACACATTTTTTGTTTGCCTCGATAGCCGTAAAGGTGTCTCAATGTTGCTCGTCAAGACTCTCTAGGTGCACCAGTCGTCGCTCAAAATCTGAAGTGTCAGGTAGGAGCTTGACTGCTAATTTGAGAGAAGGGATTTTGCATTCAACGGGAAGTATCGAATCCACACTGTGCACTAACTGAAAAGGGGAAAAATCGGTGGCAGTATTAACTGAGGTTAGGTATGCCGAAAGTGCAGGATACATCATGATGTGCCAATTGGAATTACTCTGAATGACATTTTTTTGCAATATGGTCTTGAGAGACTTGTTGATGGCCTCTACTTGCCCATTTTCCTGGGGGTAATAAGGAGATGAGTGACCATGTTTAAGCCCCAACTTGGACGCTATTTCTACCATCATTTCATTCTGAAAGTGACTACCATGATCAGTGATAATCTCACTCAGGATACCGAACCGGGCGATAACTTGGTTGAACACGAAGAAGGTTGCAGTCTTCCCATCAGATTTTACAGCAGGCATGGCTTCATCCCACTTGGTAAAATAGTCGACATCCACGATGATGTGTTGATTCCCCCCCGTTGAAGTTGGGTTGCAATCGACGAAATCTACCCCCCACTTGGTGAAGGGACCGATGATAATGACTGGGTGAAGGGGGGCTGGGTGTGAGTGCATTTTTCGAGTGAACACCTGGTAGGGGTGACACTTCTTAATCGCTTCAATGCAATATTTAAATATGGTGGGATAGAAGTAGCCGGCTCGCGGGATTTTTTGGGTTGTCGCAAGCCCGGATAGGTGACTACCATAAGCCCCTTTGTGGCAATCATTTAGGACTAACGTGACTTCCTCATGAGTTAAGCAATGACATAAGATACTATCTATTCCTTAGTGATACAAAGTATCTCCGACGATGGTATACTTTTTGGCTTGGTATCTAACTCATCGTCGATCATCTCATGAGAGATGTTGAGCGAACTTCAAGGTTTGAAGATATAAAACAATGTCTCCATACCAGGGGTCAGACGATGAGAGAAGGAAAATGTGTTCATCTGCAAACAAATTGACATGGATAACATCCTCTTCTAATCGTGGGAAATTGAATATTAACTCTGCAAAAACTAGTGACTTATTGGACTTGGCTGAAGCAAAGTTGAGACCAAATTCTTGTAAGATGACAATCCATTTATTATATTTCCCACCTATGATACGCCTAGTGAGGATGTATTGAAATGGATTTACATCAGCGATTACAGTAGTTTTGCAAAGTAATATATAGTGTCGTAAACATTGGACCGTGTGAATGGCAGCCAAAGCTAGCTTTTCGACGTGAGAGTAATTAAGCTCAAGACTGATTAAATTTTGGCTAAGATAGTAGATGACGTGCTCATGGAGCTCATCATCTTCTTGAACTATAACCATACCAATCGTCTCTTCGGACACAACAATATATAACAAGTAATCTCTACTGTAATCAGGAGATTTCAGCAAAGGACCTAATACCAAGGCTTTCTTTAAGGTGTCGAAAGACTTCTAGGCTCGCTCATCCTAGATAAATGGGGTGTCTTTCTTTAATAGGCGCATGAAACCCTTAGTGATATTGGCATAATTCACTATAAACCGATGCAGAAAGTTAGCCTTCCCCTCTAAACCTTGAAGTTGTCTAATCATGCACAGGGGAGGCAATTGAAGTATTGCCTCAACCTTAAGAGGATCTACCATAATCCCAGTCTCGGAAACTAAAAATACTAAGAGACGGCCAGACCTAACGCAAAAGATGCATTTGTGAGGGTTTAACTGAATTCTATAGTAACGACATCTTTCAAAAACCAGTCGAAGGTGTGTGACATGATCCACTCTCTTGCAAGAGTGAGCGGTAATATCATCGAGGTAAGCTTCGACTATATGCTTGAGATCGTGAAACGTGAAAGTCATGGTGCATTGGAAGGTTGCTCCGGCATTTTCAGGCCGAAAGGCATTTTTCGGTATGCAAAAGTACCCCAAGGACATATAAATGCCACATTGTGTTGGTCCTTAGGCTTGATCTAGATTTGGTTATATCCTGAAAAATCCATCCATAAAGGAAAATATTTCGCTTCCCGCACACTCATTGAGAATCTGATCAATGAAAGGCGTGGGGAAGTTATCTTTAGGACAAGCTTTATTCAGGTCATGAAAGTCCATACGCACACAGATGGTTCCTTGCTTTTTATTCACAGGAACGAGGTTGGATACCCATTCGGTCAAGGGAACTGGGTAGATGAAGCTGGCATTAAGTAGCTTCTCCACCTCTGCCTTAATAGCGGGGGAATTCCTAGGATTAACAGCTCTAAGATGTTTTCGAACAGGTTTACCATCCAGATAAGTTATAATTTCATGTTCGACAATACAAGGGTCGATCCCTGGCATCTCTTCATATGACCAAGCGAATACATCTCGAAATTCTTTGAAGAGGTTGGTGTAGATCAGAATCTCTTCTGGTGAACAATCCACACCTATATTTATGTTGTCAATTTTGCCAAGGGTACAAGATATTTTGATCGAGACGGTAGGAGAAATACTTGCCATATTTCCTTTGGCATAAATACCATGCGTATCAAGTGGAACTACAGCGTGACCAACTATCTCACTCAAGGTAGATCGAAAATCATCTTGCTCAATTCTTTCAAGATTTGGGAGAAAATAAGATCGATGATGCATATCGTCCCAAGGTCTCTCGGTAACATTCATGGCTTCGAGGATGGCTTCATCCAAAGGAAAAGTCTCATCTAAGAAATCATGTGAACAAGATAACGAAGTGGCCCATATGGGCCTAAGAACGAGATCCTCCTCATCCATTTGTGAGGTAACAGGATCGAGATCGATGGAAGAGTCATGGATAGCTTGATACACAATCTCTGTTGTCGATAGTGGCATAGCCATGCCAGCATGCGGATGACCTTCAATCGATGAAATCGAAGAAGGTAGGGTCGAAGGATCACTAAAATAGGAAGTGAGGAAAGGAATGGACCTCTTTGTTGAAGCAGACCTACTAGACATGGCATAAACATGGTGAATCGATGCCGAGAAGTTGAAAGTACCCATGAGGGAAGAATACATTCCGACACCGATATTCTCAGTTTCCGGCTGAGAATTGTCGATCACAGGGATCAACCGTCCAACAGATGCATTAGGACTAGAGTACGCAAAGGATAACTAGTCAATTGTCACGATCACCCCCTGGTGAGGAAAACAAAGCACATGAAAAACAAATGATACGATAGCAACCATAGCATAGGTACAACTATGACCTAGTAACAAGTTATAATCGAAAGGTGCATCCACTACCTCTGCTTCCACCTCTACCATCTTCCCACCTAACTGGACCGGAAAGGTGGGGAGAATACCATGAGGGCGGAAGGAATGACCGTCAAATTCATTCAACATGTTCGATGACTTGGAAAGGGTCAGAGAACCAATAGCTTTCCAAAAGAACAGGGACATCACACAAGTGGCATCACCTTCATCAATGACCGCTCGTTTGATAGTATACTTGGAATAATCCACGTGGATTTGAAAAGCCACATGGTAGGGTAAGCGAGGCTTCACGTCTGTGACATCAAACTTGATTACTTTTGAGCCACTAGGTTCTATAGCTCCTAAGGCAGAGAGTAAGGCATTCCTCTGTGATGGGCCCGTCTGGAGTACCTCCAAAGCCGACATCGCACAAGGGGTTTGGCCCATATCTTCAACAATAGAGTAGTTATGGGCAGCTCTAGCATTAGGGTTGTGGGTAGAGCACTTGAGTACTCCTTTCGGAATATGAGGCACTGGCTCTCATTTCTCAATCTGTAAGTTCGTCTCCGGGGGTGGAGGAGGATGTTAGAAAAACAGGACCGCGGAGAAATAAAATAAAACAAATGCGGAAACAAAACACAGAAGATACACAATACAATAGAGACACAGATTTACGTGGTTCACCCAGTGTGGGCTACGTTCACCAGAGAAATTGCCAGGTCCTTCCTTTATTATTATCCAGCAAATGAAGGGATACAACCTACAACAAAACTTATTGTAACTTCCTCTTCTTTCTCTCACAATCTCCTCTCTCAGAATACAATACTCACCATAGTGCATAGCCATAATACATTTCCCTCATAACAGAGAGTTTCCTTCTAGGGAAAAAATCCCTAACATAATTTCTACCGTTAGATCTATGACCTTATAATGAACGGTCTATATTTACAATGAAATTACAATATACATTTACAAGGCAATTTTTCCTTTGGGGGCTTCGCCCCCGAAACCCTGTCGGGGGCCTGCTTGCCCCTGGACCCCGCAGAGGGGGTACCCCCCCTCTGCACTCCCCCGCATGGAAGAGTGTACATACTTCTAGGGTGTAAATTCTTCATGGGGTATAAACATAGATGAAAGTAAGGACCTCTGAATCAGGAAGATAATCAGGATCCACAACCAACAAAGGAGCTTTTAGACTGGTACTAGATTTTGAAGAGCTATAATCTCCAGAGCAGGTGGCTATATCAATTTTCACGTCGACCATATTGATGCAAACATGATCGCCATCTTGCGATGGTGGGTTTTGAATTCCACCAGGCGCATTTCCAGTGCTCGAAGAACTCAAGGCTAAGTGTTGGTTGTGTGGGAATGGATTCGTCAGCACAGCGGACGGTAGATTTAAAATCCTCACAGCCTCTGCAAGTTTGGGGCACAAGTGGGTAAGGTGGTCATCGATACAAATTTTACAAGGAAAATTCACCTTATTCTTCTCTTTCCTTCCCTCTCCAGCATTATCATTCTATTTCCCATTATTATCTTTGTCCTTGGGTTTATTATTATTATTATTCCCACCCTAATGATTATTTCGACCTTTCCTCTTATTCCCATTTGGTTGTTGGTCACCATTTGGGTTCTTCGACGATTGCACGGAATGTACATCCATCGATTGGGTGGGTTTGGAGGATCCAGACGAGGCTAGCCCTCTAGCAGACTTCATTTCCGAGTCTATGGATTTTACATTGGCAGACCCTACAATGCCATCGGCATGAGGTTCTGGAGTTTGTCTAAGATCATGATTTGTCCGTGGTGGGTCTGGAAGAAGGTGGTATAACATACCAAACTGAGCATATATCAAATCAAATTGTTGGGCTCTAAGGATAGCTTATTCCTCACTAAAGACCCCAGAAGTAGCAACGTCCTTTGAAATAGGAGCGTGTAAAGACTTTAGGAACCATTCTAGAAGAAAGGCCGGTGGTATAGGAGTCTTAATCAACCGCCTTTGCCTATGCCATTTCTGGATATGGTCTGAGATGTGAGTGTTGGTACCCTGGCGTAAAGTTTAAAAATGTTCAAGGCCAACATCATAACGAATGGGCAGTTGAAAGTGATTTAGAAAGGCTAGCACCAACAGATGGAATGACCCATATGTCCCCCTAGGTAGCTCAATGTACCATTGTGATGCCACTCCAATGAGAGTGCACTGAAACAATCGTAACCTAATAGAATCATGGTTCAGAGAATTCGATGAGCACCAAAGGTGAAAAGTAGTGATGTGATCACCAGGGTCTTTGCCATTCTTACCTTCAAACTTTGGAATGCCTAATGGAAGTTTGGTAGGGATAGGGGGCCATGTGGGGTCATGAATCACTGGTTCATTCATTATCTTAGACAAATCTGGAATATTAAGCGTGTCCAGAAAGGGAATACGGGGTTGCGACATCTAACCCCATCCTCCCGTGAAATATTGTGCATTAGGAATTACATTCCATCTAGGATTCTGGTGAGGACCAAAACCTTGTCCAGAATTATAAGACCCTCCTCCGGGATGATTCGTAAAATATGGATTGGGCATCATTCTAGCAGGAATGTTCTGATAAGGGTTATGAAAATTGCCCCCAGTTGGATTAGATCCAAGCTAGGGGTTGTTAAAACTAACCCCAACTGGATTAGATCCAGGTTGGGGAGTGCCTAGAGTGTAAGACTGACCTCCTCCAGGTGGGAACCTGGAGGATTGAAGTGGATTCTTCATGGAAAAATTATTGTTTGGAATTGACACCGAGGGGATAGGGATATAGGGAGGAACTTGTTCGCTAGCTGGGTTGTTCCATCCAGCCGTAGAAGAATTAGACCCAAGGTTAAGAATAGGGACACTCCCTACATTAGGATTCACTTGGGGAATATGAGAACCACCAAATGGGGAAGGAGTGTAAAGAGGTGTAGTGCCCCCAAGTCCAAGGCTAGAATTATGGGAAACAGCTGGGATGGCAGTTGAAAATGGCGAGGTGAAGTTAGGCATACCATAAGAAAATAGACTAGAAACCATGGGGATGGTCTGAACATTGTAACTCAGTGAGTGGCCAAAACCCCCAAAAGGGTTCGAGGCAAGAGATGAAGCATTAACTACAGGCCGAGCCATAGTATCGGTGTAAGCCTCCGGCACTGCAACTTTAGCGGCTACAGGTGTCGAAGGAGTGCCATTAATTATAGTGGGATTGGGAGTCAAAGAAATCCCAATGTTCTGAAGACTAGACTCGGTACTCATCCTTGTAGGATCACAAGTCTGAAAAGTGGATGTGTGTGTACCACTACTGATAACTCTAAGCCTTTTAGAAGGCAAGGACTCGAAAACCATTGGTAACTATAACAACTGACGGGACCTGCGAGGAAGCTGGTCCAACTCCACGATGAATTATGACTCTTCCACAAAAAAAACATATCTGATGGCCAACTAGTAGTCAAAGATCATACCAAAAATTCAAATGACCAATATGCATACAAACGGGCTAAAGTGGTTGAGTGGACTCCCTCGCTAAAGAAGGCATGTCTCGTCCAAGAGGGACCTGAGACTCCCCTCTAAAGTTTGGAGGTAACATAATCAATTATAAGGGCCCTCGTGGGCTTAACAACCAATCGGTCAAATCCCCCTTGAGAGGTAATCCTCCATAAAGGTTGTATGTTGTCTGACCCTTATCTGACTCAGGGTACAAGAAGAATAACCCCTGCAAGTAACCTATGAGATACCTAAGTCAAGAAACTAATAAACCATTATATAACTGATGCATAGGTGAGCAGTCGTAAGTCTGGATCACCGTATGGGCAGGGTAGAAAAGCCCAAAACCTTGAAAACACTGCCTCTCACATAGGTATGGGCACTAGAAAGATCCCCAAATATGAATAAATCCATAGAAATATCTCTGACACTAGGTGAGTATCCAGGGGTTATCCCTTCAATTACATTTGCACAACCTCATAATTAACTCCAGTGTGAGCAGAGCCTCCTGATATTACCGATTATACAATGGACTTCTCAACTCCCTGTCTCAGACACATATGTTGATTTAATTTCCTTGGAGAAGTTTACTCACAAAATCCTATTCCAAGGCACTAAATTCTAAGCTATTTTGTGCACCCTAAAAACAAAATCATGACTAATCAATTTTAGTTTAAAGCGTAAATTTTATTGGTCGTGGTTACTCAAAAAGGTATGGAAGTGAAACTCATGGTATTATGACTCTGCCAAAAAATAAATATGGATATAATGCAAAGTCTATCTTTAACTTTTCAATGAATGATATGCTAATAAAAACAGTGCAGTCTTCAATTTCAAATCTGCAATTCATAAGTAAAATACGATCTTTCGCTAAATGTGCTAAGCTAATGATAAAAATTCAAAGACAAAAATGCCAACCAATGCAAAATGCATATTTTTTGTATTTTCAATATTCTAAAAAGAAAATGCATGGACTGATAAGCAACTTGACAGATGAATTCTACTGTGTATAAAAGCAGTAACTCAAGAAAAATACCAGGCAGCCAAGCAAACATCCCAGAAGCTAAGGACAAATTAAAAATAGAAAACAAAGAGAAAGACTATGCCAAAAAATTCAACTCCAAACAGGCTTCCTGTCATCCCAGATAATCTCAACAGACACTACAGAGACCTAAGAAGGCTCAACAATCTTCAAATCCTACCCAACCATAACTCAACCAAGCAAACAAGCAAGGGAAAGTGGTATACGCGACTGTTCAGGAGAACAGAGTGTATATACGCTTCATGCAGTGAGACAACAGGCGTGTATACATGATTGTCAAGGAAAAAAGGGTGTATATGCCTTAAAACAAGGCCAGGCAAGGGTAAAAGGATGAAAACTTAGACTCAGAGTGAACAGAATCTGTCAAGAAGTAATACGACAAGAAACACAAAGGAAAAAAAGCAATGTAAGCAGAAAAAGTACTTCAACCCTTATAAGGAAGATCTCTCCCCAGTGGAGTCACCATTTCTGTTACAAGGGGAAAAACTCTCTATGGCCAAGGTTAAACCACAACAGACAGGTATGACTTCAAAAATCAACTCAATTCCAACATATGCTATATAGACTAATATGCAATACAATAAAGAGGCCTACCTCGATCCAACGTTTGATGATGTTCCACCGTTGAGCACTTTGACCCAAAGCTTTATACCTGTAAGAAGTTCTCAACAAACAAACAATAAAAGTATATAGTGATGATATAAAAAGGGGTTGGCACATCAAATAGCATAATCCATTAATAAACATTACAAACATGCCCATGGATAGTAATCATATATTTTCAAGATATCAATAGGACGGGAAAGGAGTATTTCTATCAAAATTTGATCAGCAGAAGTGTCAACATTACAGACTTCTGTGTCGGCACGGTTCGAAACCAAGAAACCAAGTTCCTTCCAGTTGGGTCCCCACCACTTCAATCCTCCACCAAAGGTAAGCTCATGAGAAAGAGGCAAAGAGGTCCTCTCAATAATAAGGGAAGAGCTTGGGGGATAAACACTGTGTTCAGACTTGAGGGACAAAGGGATGCAGACTCAATATGAAATAATTTCTCAAGAGTAACTTTTCTCTCAAAGTTGAATGCTTTCTCTTCTTTTCCATAGCTCAAAATTGTGCTCTTATAGCCTTCAGAATGCAACTAAAGGGCCGAGTCAGAATGTTTCCAGTATATGGAAGGCCAAGGATCAAAGATCTTTTGTCGTGACATGGAAACACGGCCTCATTTTGCATTTTTTGGCACAAATCCCAATATATGTGAGTTGTAGTGGAGCAACAAGCGTATATGCATCTTTCATAGCAGCTAGGGAGTGTATATGTGGGAAAATGTATATTTTTTAGCTTTGGATTCATCAAAAAGGGATGAAAATTCTGCATAGGGAAATGGAAAAAGGCCCTCTATGCAAGATAGAAATGGTGAGGCAAATCTTGCTATAACAATTTTCATAGAGAAGTTCCTGACACCTGATTAGCGCATCAACAATTTTCACAAGCATCCTTTGGACATCGGGGAAGTCAAGAATTTATAAGGTTTTTTTTATAAGTTTTGAAAATGATAAGTATTGAACTCCTTTTCTCAGCATCAAAACTACCTAGAACTTTCTTCCTTCTAGTGATAATTCATATTGATCCCCTGACTTGACTGAAATAAGTAGAAAACAAAAGAAAACCTCAAAACAAGTTATGACCATGAGAGAATTGAAGTATAGGGATGAAATTAAAGCAAAGTGATACCAAAGAATATAAAAAAAATTGAGGGTGTGTGAGTGCTCAACAAAACCTTCTCCAAGGTGTTTTGTTGGGCAAGGATAGACAAATCTAAGATCTCATCATTTTAGGAGACTCCCTGAGTACAATCAAAATCCCGGTAAAAGGATCCATGTTGAGGGATGTCCAACTGGGCGACATCGTTAAAAAAATTAGACATGCACTCAAGGATATCTCACAAGTCACTTTTTGAGATATTTCATGGGGGGACGATGGATTGGATGATGCCTAAGATAAACTGGACACACTGGCACAAAAAGGGGTTATTAGTGTTAATAGGAGATCATCCCACCTCATCACCCCATAGTAAATATGAATCACACTAGAAAGCATGAAGATTAAACATGTGGCACATCTGGGAAGGGAGATTGACATTAGGTTGAGAACACTTAATCTATCCACACATGATATATAAAGGGGGGATCAGTATAACATACCTCCCACATTCCCTTGACATGACCAATGTGGGATAGTGCATCTGGAGTACAACAAATTCGTTAAATTGGAGGGGAATCAACTCATGGAGGATGCAGTGGATGCGATGGTTGTAGTGTTCGTTGGATTGTCTATATTGAATCATCACTTGCTTGACATTATGAAGGTTCGTGGTATGTAGTATGAGCATGAGAGACTTCTTTCCTTACCCCTGAGTATCCCCCATGTTGCAAATTTGAAATATTTGTTCGTTAGTTTCCGTCTATCAAGGAAGATTTCAGATCCATAAGCTCTTCTCGATTGGCATAATTCTTCTTTGAATTCAGGGGAGAGAAATGGGTCTGGGACATTGCAGTTGTGCACAGGTGGGTTCAACTCAAGGGACTTCCCTCCATTCCTCCAAAATGGCATTTCTCCTTTAGGTCCTTTTTGTGTGCAAATTATGGAAAATTAGCCTCTCTTTATGCCTTTATTTCCACCCCTTTAGAAAATTCTGGAACTCGTCGACAATGAAATTCCATTTCCAAAAAGGAATCACAAGAAAGAAATCTTGGTCATCTCGGTTGGTGGTATTGGGATCTTAGTCTGAATCCTTCTAGTCATGGTCCCTGTGTCTTAGTGATCCAACAAGTTTCCCTCCTTTGCTTCGAAGTCACCCCCATTGGAAAAGGCTATTCTTAGTCCAAATGTCCTGTAGAAAATATAAGGCCTTGGTGTTCTCTTAAGATCGGGAAGAAAATATGGAATACCTATGGAACTCCTTACAACAACTTCAAATTTCATTCCAAGGCTTGTCTACACATGTAGTATACATTCCTTAAATTCTCATTCAACATAGGACAACCATGAGACAATAAAATGACGAAGTAGATGCAATTTGATCTCAAGTGGAAGATTTGCAGGCCCAAAATGCATCATCTCCCATGGTAATGGAGATAATTCCAATGGCTAGTGGCTCCTCCCATTTAGTGGAAATTCCTCTCCCAGACCAAGATTTCCTAACTCGAGACATGGGAAAAGAAAATATGGATCCTCTTGATCAACCCAAGGCTGACACTTAATTTTGTTTAAATATGTTTGCATTATTGACATATTTTATAGAGTATACATAGAAAATTTTTGTAATGTAAATAATCCTATCACATAACAGACTTATATTGGATAGATAGGATTAGTTCAATGTTGAAAAATGATTTTTTTCCTCACCATTGGGCACATTTTGGGATACTTTGTAACTATTTGTGTGCTTCAGCCACAAACCTTTTTGCTTAAATAAAATCCACCAGTTATTGTTAAAAAAAAATAATTCACCCAAATAAAATAAATAATAATCTAATTTTAAGGTCACAGCCAAGCAAGACACCAAACTGGTGTATGAGACTTCCTTGTTTGTGGGACAAGGGACCCCCTCCACGTAGCTATTTGATTGCTAAAGTATATAGAGGTATACATACTCTACCCCCCTATGGATTTGAACTTGTGATGTCCTAGGAGGAAACACATGTTCTTAACCATTAGGCCCACTTAGACTATATATGATAAAATTATTTTAGTTTATAAATCACCAAAAGTTTCTTGAAACTATATAAAATCCTTAGAAATTTGAATATTGTAGTGCCCCATTCGGATTGACTATTGAAACAAACTAGACATTATTATTTGAGGGAATTTGTTTACAAATGACTTGTTTATTTGATTGATATTATGATGATATAATATGTACTTTTAATTATTTGATTGGGTTTAAATGATGATTACTAAATTGGTTTATTTAAAATTTGATATGATAACAAAGATGAATTAAATATGCATTGATATGATCCAACCGAATGTATTGATTTATATGATTGATAAAAATATAAATGAAAATGTTGGATACATTAACTTGCAGAAGTTATTAATGGGTTCCTTAGCATGACATGAAACCACAAGGGTGCATTGATGCAAGATTGCATCAACATTATATTGGACTCTAGATTGAGTAAGGGAATAATATGGTATATGTCATTATTTTATATTTCGATTTGGATTATGAAAATTATTAATGTGTTGATTGTAGTGTGTGTAGGCATGGGGAACATGTTTGTTGATAGATCCACATATGGGTAATTGGGTTGTATGGAAGTGTATTGATTTTCACCTAGAGTGAAGGAGAAACATTCCCATTTCCCCAACTGGCACTCCTTTTCATGGCATGAGTTGAGATGCTAGGGATGTTTTTACTATGAGGTTGCATGTTGTCATGAGGGTAGGCCACAAATTCAGTCACTGGCAAGGATTAGTTGAAGGGTGCACAATAAAGTGATAACCTTACTCCATAGTGACCATTAGTCTCTCAACAAAGTGAAACAAAGATGACTTAATATGGTCTCCACTATTATGCCATTTCCCCTCCAAGATAAGTTGAATACTTGAAGGGCATGCTAATCATGGCACCCTTGGAAATACAATAAGGTAATTCTTGAAAGGAATGAGATACATGGTTCCCTTGGTATTATTAATGAATTGTTAAATTTATAGTGAAAAAAATGTTAAATTGAAAAGTATCAAATGGATACTTTAACCTGCAGATTTATTTCATAAGAAAATTATCATATAGTTATGCATTTTACTTAGAAAAAAAATATTAATTAAATGAATGAATGAATGTCATGTTAATAATCATATAAATAAATTAGTATATTATAACATGAGAGAAGATCTACTTAAATTGAATTTAATAAGAAAACATTTATATGTTAGGAGAATGTGCATGACATGAAATTAAGTTAACTATTAATTAACAAAGACTGATTACTAGTGCACCCTTGAGTCAAGGAGAGGAAATAGAAATAAGAATTCAAATTCAAATTAAAGTGTAGAAAAATTGCAGTGACTTGGGAAAAATTAAAGTAAACTAATAAACAACTAAAACTAATAACTCTAGGTGTATCCACTCAAATAGGAAGTTATAAACAACTAAAACTAATAACTCTAGGTGTATCCACTCAAATAGGAAGTTATGAGAAGATCAAGGGGACACCTGGAAGTTAAAGTATCAAATATAGGAGTTGGATGAGGATAAGTCATTATTTTATAATTTTAAATAGGTAATTACATGTGAATTTGTGCATATTAGTTACACATAGGTGGGTGAATATTAAGTAAACAGTAATTAAGTAAAATACATTTTTTTATGAGTTGAAAAAGTGGCATGGACCACAAAACCTATGAAATGAGACCTTGAACTATGAAGAAAGTTTTTTTTGCACTATAATATTAGATGAATATCATAATACTAAGAAAAAATTTCAATGGTATTTGTTGAGAGTTTGATCTATTGAAGTTTGTTGAGAAGTGGGGATTCTTTTCAAACTTGGGACAATTTCATTCATCAATCATGATTTTAGTGAGGTATTTTCCATACAACCTCATTGTAACTCAGTGGCCCTTGAAGAAAGAGAGTACTAAGTGAAATTGGTATGGAAGTCAACTAGTGAATCAATCAGAGATTAATGAGATGACGTAAGTCTGCAAATTAAACTCGTCATTCTAAATTTGATAAGATAAAAAGGAATCTACATTATCGTTTTTTGTTATTATTTGAATATCTAGTTATACAATTTCTATTTAAATTGTTTTTTGAAAATATAATGTATTAAACTTTTATTTCCGAACAATAACATTGCAAATCTAAACAAATTAAGTTTTTTTATTTAAAATAGTAATATTGTAATGAGAAATTTTGGAACATTCATATGGAAAAATATATATGAAACTCTGGTTTTATTTTAAAAATAGTTAAATAGTTATTCCGTTAAACCATCATTGAAACTTGATCTCTGTTGTCAAAATTTGAGGAAATACCACAATGTATCCTTTAATAGGATTTTATGTTCATATGTGTGTAAATTTGATGCTCACTATTTTTGAAATTTTAATTATTTTATTTATCCAAATTATTATTCTATTTATTCAAATTATTTATGTTGGAATTAGTTGAATGTGAGATATATTAATTATTTAGAATTTTGTTTATATATTTTTTGAAAATTTTGGGAGAAGTTCAATGTTGAGTTCGATTTTAACTATTATAATAAGAATAATAATAATAATTTTTTTAAGATTATGATCAAGCCATAAAATAAATTGATGTATATTATTCTCTTATTTATGGAACAAAATACTTTCTCCTTATAACAATTTGACTACTAAAGTTTATAAAAATAAACATATATTACATATTTATACCAATTTAAATTATATATTACATTTTTATAAAAACAAAACTTATTAGTTATATTTAAACTCTAAATATGATTACAAGTATGCGTAATTGTTTATGTAAACTTTGACAACTATAAAATAATTTCAATAAATTATATTATATATACATAAAATTAAAATTATTAATATCAATGGAATTTCCAACCTATGTCAATAGTTGTGTTCAAGTTTTATTAATAATTATATTGAAAACTTTGACAACTATAAAATAACTTCGTTATATATACATAAAATTAAAACTATTAATATCAATGGAATTTCCGACCTATGTTAATAGTTGTGCTCAAGTTTTATTAATATCAATGGAATTTCCGACCTATATCAATAGTTGTGCTCAAGTTTTATTAATAATTATATTGAAGACTTTATACTTAACAAGTTTTGCATTATTGAAATATGGTTAGTTTATTAATGTTATTATGCAATGGAACATAAATTTTACAAGTATCTTGGAAATCTAAAAGTTGTAACAAGTCACCTAATGAAGAATATACATTAAATATATCATAATAAAAAAATATTTTATTTATGCAAAAAGTCTATAGTAAGATGTACATTAACGTAAAAGATGTTATAGTCATTATCTTTAATATTCATAAGAATTTTAGAATTGGTTAAGCAAAAATAATGGAAGATAAAAAAATGATTAAACAAGGTATGATTATTATTCGATTATAATATTAAAAAAATTGTTAATTTTATATAACTAAAAATACAATTATTACCTTCCAAACACTTAAAATATATATGTTGATATAATATTGATTGATTAGAAACAAAGAGTTGGTGTTCATTAATGAATTGTTTGTGCATGTAGACTTCTAACAATTTGAAATATATAAACTAGCTAAACATGACAATGATCACACTATCTTCTACTCGCATAAACAAAATCCTATCATCAACCCAATGCATGTTGTGAATAAAAGTTCCAATGATATTTGCATAGAGTTTATATAATATCAAATATAAACACCAACTATATCTAGTGTTGGGTAAAACGATTTGATCATAGCCACCACCAACATGCATAGGTTCAACCATTGTTCATTGTTTATGAGGGTCTCCAATAGACTTCAAAAATATGTATGGGTTTGATGATACAGGTAGGAAAACAAATGAGAAGGGCCTTTGGGCTTTCTATTGTATCGCAGTATAGTTCAAAAGGGTGATTTTAACCAAAAACATGTGTTTAGTCTTTGCATTGAGTGTTGGTATAATAAGTTTGTGAGTTCGAGATTCAAAATTCACACTACAAACCACAACAGTAAGACATATGCCACTACTTAATCATGCACTCAACATAATAACCAATATTGAAAAATGTCAAGTGTTGGCTTGGCCTTTGCATCCCCTGGCATTGCAAACACATACATCATAAACAATTATACATGAAATGGGTTAATGTCAAGGATGATCAAGGAATAAATGACTTCGAAATAGAGGTCCAAGAAATATATAATAGTTATCTAAGTTACAAATCACTGAAGTCCATGCAATATGGGAAAAACATATTTTATTTCTATGGATAGAGCTTACCTTGCTAGAATCACCCACGTTTAGTGTCAAATATATTGTGATTTTTTCCTCCATGGATAGACTACCACCATAAGCATCAAACCAACATGAAATTCTTTTGGTGTCATACAAACACACCCTTGCCAACTCTTTTTTATTGAATTGAACTCGGCCTCACTAACAGAGGTGTAATTCCCATGAAATAAGCAAAGGAGGGCTATTGTTGACTGAATAATCCAAGATTTCAAACCACCCGCAAGAGTAATGAAAAGGGTACCCACCAATAACAACCAAAACGATGTGAAAAGGAAAGGGTAGAGACACCCTTTTAGCCTCCAAACACTATTACTATGCAGGTTAAGCTTTACCAAAGCACCAAGGGCAAGGTCAAAATAACCAAATAAAAATAGGATAAATGTCATTCAAACTATAAGCTTTCATTCCCACCATTGGATCGGGATTGAAGGTTGATATAACTTGATGTACAATGCACAGACATATGGCAATTAACCGTAGTTTCAATGCCTAGTACTGAGTGACATGCGACACCATTAACAGAGCATGCTTTGGTTGTTGACTATCCCAATGAGATCTTATTTGGTAGGTATATTATATCATATCATCAATGTTTTCCAGACCCAAAGTTGCTATGTATTTCATATTTATCAACCTTTGGATAGGATTGAGACCATTGATCTTCATACTTAGAAATATTTTCATATGCATGCATTTACACATAGGTCTTGATCTTATAGCTTCATGATGCCAATAGTATTTTTCACCAATAGTTCTAGGATAGAGCAATTGTGCACATACACATGTTTTCATCAAGATGAATGTTTTTTTTTATGTATACCATATCATAAAGTAAAGTAAGTATAAATGAAGGTTGTCACACCATATTCAACCAGTAAACCAATAAGACAACATCAACAAACCATGTTATATTACTGTTACATATGCAATCATACTCACAATCTATTTTTGCGGGCTTGTACAAATTAAAGTGAAATTATAGTTGTATATAATCAAAACTATTACCAAACTTGTTGCAACTATAGCCTCATCATCAAAATGGAATCAACAAAACCATAATAATTATGTGAGTAGTAGAGATAAACTAGAGTAAATATGAACAAATCGTCATAATAATCTGATTTCTATGAACATATACATCCATATCGATATAGCTCACACTAACTAGTGGGATCATTAGTGTCCCATTTATGTAACATCTCACTCTTGCGCACACATGATTTGAATTATTCTTTGAGGACACTTGCATGCAAGTGATTCAGTTTTGTATATGGTTGTCTGTTTTGCTTATGGATTCCGATGATGATTCTTATGGATTATGATATTATGTTATTGGATATCTATGTATAGACAGGTGCTATTGACAGGTTTCTCCTAAGTGTGTGGGACACTTGACAAATTGAGGATGCCAATGGCATCAATGGACCTCCTTGGACTATGGATTGAGTCAGGAAAGGGACTGTATACGGTTTGAGTATTTTTATTTATGCATATGTGACATATGATCGGGTATATTATGATGTTGTTATGGATCATTGGCAATGTTTCATTGATGGATGCAGGCTAACGATTGCTTGCTAATCATACTCACATAAGGAGTAAAGGGGCCATGCACAACAACCAGGTATTGAGGGAGAGGTGTGGCAGCATCCCTGCCATAACCTACTAGCACTCTCATCGTGGCTCAAATTGTAGGTTAACGATTACCCAGTTCGAGATATCCACGATGCTGTGAGGGTAGAATGAGACAGTCACTCATGAAGATTCTAAGGGGCACACGATAAGGCAGGGTCCTTATTCCTTAGAGGCACTTAGTCTCTCACAAGGTCTCCTAATGGAGTATTGACTCCAAGGGTTGGACAACTACCAAAATTAGTCAAAGGTGAGTGGCACCCTTGGAGCACGTAGTGCATCTTGAAGGGCACGTCGCGATTTTAATAAAGGTGATTCAATGAACCTAGGTGCCTAGAAAAAAATAATTGTTTTGACAAGGTTGGCCTTAAAATAAATATTAAATGAGTAATTTTTATTAATTATAAAATCCCCTTAAAAATTCTTAGCCTATTTAAAAACTAAGCCTAGGTCTAAATAGGGTAAGAAGATTAAAAACTAAATAATCAATTAATAAAAGGGGGATGAATAAAAATCAAGTTAAGAATTAAAAGAGAAATATTTTATCTAAATATTTAATTACTGATTATGTGCAAGACATGCTAAATTGGAACTTAGACAAGAAAGGAAATGAATGTAAAAAGGAATGTGGAAACATAGAAAGGAATCTAGTCTAGTCTAACTAACGAACTTTCCTAAATGAAACACAACTAAGTTTTAGAAAGACGTCAGTCATTAAAAAGGAAATAGAGGGAATAAAGGGACAACAAGGAGTGTTTTTAGGAGCACTTTTAGGATGGGTGAGGGAAATTGACATTTAATTAAATTAAATAAGTGAATTTCTGGTGCAACTAAGGGATTGGGTGACAAGTGTACGATGGATAGTATTTCCTAATTAATTTTTAATAAAATGAATTAAACTTGCAAATGGAAAGTGGTCACTAAGAAAAAATCTATAAAAGTAATGGATGCGAAGAAGAATGGATCATGACTGGTATGTGTAAGGTTATGCTGCTAGAATTTATTTGATTGATTTTTCTTGTGGGAGTTGGGATACCCAGCTCGAAAAAAAGAGTGGTAGCTCGACCTTGCGAGGCAAGCTGGGAGTTAGATTTTTCTCTGGTTTTGTGTGTGTGGCCCCTTTGAATCTCAGGGGGCTAAGGGTGGAGAAGAGTCCCCATAGCATTGGCTGGGAGGTACCGGTGAGGTCTTCACGGTTAGAAAGCAGGAGACAGGAAGGAGTGCCAACGTGGAATAAAAATTTCGGATTCTTCGCCTCTGGTTACGGTAATCCTAAAATGAGATTGTGCTCATTAGTTTCAATTTTAATTGTATTTAATTCTATTGCATACGCATTGCTGGGAAATTTTATTCAAGGTTAATTTTTTTGCTGAGATTTGGTTAAGCATGTCGTTGCGGTAATTTCGTCCTTGTCTTTGTTTCTCCATGAGATTTTTTCTCAACCTTAGGCTTTCATCAAGGCATTATTGTTTTGTTTTCTCCCTGGAAAAACCCTTGCTTGAAATTTAATGGATTGTTCCTTGCTTACCTAACTCATTTCCTCCCTGGAAAAATCCACGCTCTAAATCTTTTGTTTCCTTTGCATTTTTATGGCACCTTCACACAGGAATTTTGCCTCTGCATTTTTATGGCACCTTCACCCAGTAATTTTATCTCTGCTCCCTAAATGATTTTGTTGCAAGCCAATTGATCTGGAACTGAGTTAAAAAAAAAACTTTTGACCCTTACCCATGATTTTCTTACACTCCAACAAATTTTTCCTCTGCCATTGCTCATTCAACCTCTATGTTGGGTTGAAGGATGCCCCATAAATTTTATCCACATTTGTTTCCTCTCCAACGAATTTCCTTCTTCCTTTGTGATTGTACATTCTTCTCTGTGTTTTTTTCTATTTATTTTCCCATGTGTTCACAACCATGGTGATCATTTCTATGCCCAACAAGGTAATCTCTCCTGGGCATTTTTTTTTCTCTCCTTAAATACCCTGCGATTATTTTTTAACTCAACACATTTTTTTTTATTTTCCTAGAGAATTATTTTCTATATACAGTGACTAAACCCTTAATTACTCTGCAATTAATTGTATTTTTACTTAAGAAATTTTTAGATCCTTTACCCAATGAATTCCTATATGATCTAACCATTCCTTTCCAACAAAATTGATTGTCTCTCTGTTTTTTTACCAAGAGAACTCAAGCATTTTACTCCACACAATTTCCTTGTAAATTACCTGACACACAGTGTTTTTACCAGGGAATGATCTCTGCGTGTTCACCAACTTCTCCCACCATACATTTCTGAGTTGAATTGATTAGTCTGTGCTATTTTTATTCTCTGAGCATCACCCTTTTGTCTCTGCGTATTCTTAACTTGCCCAACAATTCGAATGATACCTCTGTGTTTTCCTTCTAGGTATTTATTCACCATTCACCTCCGTTGGCATGCATTCGCCCAACAAATCGAATGATATCTATGCGCTTATGCTTAGTTATTTTAACCCCTTTTTACCTCTGAGTGTAACATCCCACTCTTGCGCACAGTGAGCGAACTTATTCTTTTAGGACACTTGCTTGAAAGTGATCCAGGTTATTATACTATTGGTTGTTTTTAATATGATTATTAGATATGATGGACTTTGTGATATGTTATTTTACTGTATTTACATATACAGGTGCTATTGACTGGGTTCTCCTGAGTATGCAGGACTTTGGACATTGAGGATGTAGAGGCATTGATGAAACCCCTTGGACTCCAGATCGATTCAGGGGGTGGACTATTGGGTTGAATTTTGTTGATGTGGCATATGTACATATTATTAGATGTTATGGTGATTGATTATTATTACTGACATGATTCATTGATGAATGTAGACTGATGATAGCTTACTGACCAGACTCACATGTGGAGTGGAGGGTCACGTAGGAAAACCAGAGACTTTGAGGAAGAGGTGTGGCAACAGCCATGCCATGGCCTACTAGCACTCCCATCGTGGTTTGAACTGTAGGTTAACGATGACCTCGAGAAGACCCACAATGTCGTGAGGGAAAATTGTGACAATCATTCACAATGATTCTAAGGGGAGCGCAATAAGGCAAGGGTCTTATTCATTAGAGGCCCTCAGTCTCCCACAAGAAAACCTGGCGAAGTATTGACTCTAGGAGTTTGATGTCTACCAACTCAGTCAAGAGGCGAGTGGCACCCTTGGAACACGTATTGCATCCTAAAGGGCGTGTCATGCAAGGAAACAGAAAGAGACGATTGACACCCTTGGAGCACCTAGTGTGGCCTGAAGGGCAAGTCGTGATTTTAACTGGTAAGTGAATAAACCTAGATGGCCTTAAAATGAATGATGTTATAAGTAAGATTTAAGAACAATTTTCCCTAATAAAAATGTCACCCAGCCTAGTGAAATTAAAATCTAGGTCTAAGTACAACATGTGGTCAAAAAATAATAATAATAAATAAACATATAACAAGAAGGGGGGTAAGAAATTCAAATTTATTTATTAAAGTCAAAATTATAATGGAGGATTAAAATTTAAAAAAAGGGAAATGGTTGTTTTTATCTATTTTTGCTAATTTAATTTTAGTTAAAAAGAAAAGAGGGTAAATGGTTGTTTCATATACATTTGCTAAATTAATTTTTAATTAAAGATGAAAAAGGGTAAATGGTTGTTTTATCTACACTTGCTAAATTGATTTTTAGTTAAAAAGGAAAAGGAGGGAAACTTAAGATAAATAGGAAACTTAAAGAAAAAGAGGAAACCTAAAAAAAGGGGGAAACGTAAGGAAAACGATGAATGTCTAACTTAATAAGGAATCTTTCCCTTAGAACTTTCTAATTATGAACTCAACTAGGAATTAATTAAAGGCGTAAGTCATTTAAGAAGTGTAATAGAATTTTGGGACACCAAGGAGCGATTTTAGGAATGATTTTAGGTGGGTGAGGGAAATAAGAATATTTAATTAATTAATAAAATTGATTTTTTGGTGCAACTAGGGGATGGTGACATGTGTACGTGAGAGGTTTTTCCTAATTAAAATTAATGAAAAAGGAATTTAATGAGAATTTGGGAAACTAATTACTTAAAAACTCTATAAAAAGGATGGAGGGGGAGGAGTATGGATCTCATATTTTTGCATAATGTTAGACTGTTAAATTTTTTTCTTGACTGAACTTCTCTTGTGGGAGTTGGGGTACCCAGCTCGGGTAACGAGTGGTAGCTCGACCTTGCAAAGCGATATGGGTGCTAGAAGTTCTCTGGTATTGTGTGTGTGGTCTCTTTTCGGCTTGAGGAGCTCAAGGGGAAGAAGAGTACCCACCATGTTGGATGGGAGGTATCGGTGAGGTCACATCGGTTGGAAAGCGGGAGCTGGACGGAGCGCGCGCGGGACAACGACTCAGAGATTTCGCAATTGGCTACGGTGCGCATGTGTATATTTTAATGGTAGTTTAATATTGTTCCTACGCCTTCAGTACTGTACTTTTACTGTGTTAAGATTATGCTTTATTCAATGTTTTATTATCAAAGAATTTAAAGTCATCCCAGCCTTATGCTCGTTGTATTTGAATTGATTTCCCATGGAAAAACCAAACTCCAATTGCAATGAATTCTCTATGCTGGTTTTATTGATTATTATGAAAATATTGTGTTTTTATATTTTATCCCTTATCCTTCAGTTATTAGACTATGCCTGAGTAGTCACCCAAGAGTCCAATCGACGGTCGTCACTTCGGTGTTTAAAGACCTATAGATTCAAATGCCCTGCTTTCCTGTGCATGGATAATAAGTGAAGGATAAATTTTGCCCAACTATTTATCCCTTATCTCTGTGTTTTTCCTTTATGATTGATCTATAATCTTGTGCCTTCTTGTGAATGATTAACTCTGTGATTTGAATGACAAATCCTGAAATGTTAAACTCTTCGTTTGAATGTTTAATCCTTGCTACGATTGGCTTATCTTCTACTCCTGTGATTGATTTGTTTCTTGCTTTGATCTTCTACTGCTTTTCGTTTTTCTTCCTGGAGTCATCACCTACATTCTTATTGGCTGGAATGTTTATAGTTTAAAGGTTATGGTATCCTATAGTGCATCTAGGTATATTAACTTATGAGAGTTTGAATTTGATTTTAATGTTGAATAGCCATTATATGCCTCCAATTTTTATTTCATTTTACTGTTGAAATTAACATCATTTGTGTCTAGATCTAAAATCGTTTCTACTACGGAAACCATCCTTTATAGGCGTCCCCATTCCATTTCATTTTTGCCCAATTCATTTTACCCAGTAATATGAATAGACAACGTCTAGACATATACCATAATGTTAGACAGACAACTTTGAATATATTTCATAGACAACATTTGAATACATATGTCATGGACAACGTTTGAATAGATATCATAATGTGAGACAAAAATTTTGAATATATCATTTGTTGGATTACTGAGAGGGGGGGTGAATCAGTAATAACATAATTATAATCCTTTTTCTTCAAATGTTATATCAATGTAGAATTATTATCCAATAATGAGAAGTAATAAATAAACAATCACACACATACACAGTACACCAGTGTTTTACGTGGAAACCTAAATCGGGAGAAAACCACGAAATTCTTTTTCTTATATGTCTTGAAGAATTACATCCATTGGAAGCACCAACTTCCTTTGTTTTCTAGTTGCAAATGGAAGGAGGCTCCAACCCCCTAGTTTCTTAGGCTACAACCTGAGGGAAGCTCCAACTCCCCAAATCTCTGGCTACAACCAAAAGGAGGCTACAACCCCCAATGTTCTCCGGCTACAACCGGAAGGTGGCTACAACCACCTGTCCTTGCCCCGTCCTACCACCCTGAAGTAGAAATAGAATGATGGAACCACTGTCACAATATCACTGTGAGATATACCGCTGTAAACCTGTACCAATAAATCTTAACCATGCATCAACCATGCATCAATCTGTACCTCAACCTGTAATCAACCTGTACCACAAACAAGTGCATCAACCATGCACCAACCTGTAATCAACATGTACCACAAACAAGTGCATCAACCATGCACCAACCTGTAATCAACATGTACCATAAACAAGTGCATCAACCATGCACCAACCTGTAATCAACCTGTACCATAAACAAGTGCATCAACCATGCACCAACCTATAATCAACCTGTACCATAAACAAGTGCATCCAACCATGTGACAAGTATGTACCAATCATGTGTCAACTACTCATCAACTATGACTCATCAATATGTACCAACATCATCAACTATACACCTCATGTATGTGCGCCAACTCATCAACTACTTGTCTCAACCATGTACTCAACATGTA
>JASDQU010100640.1:323912-389834 GCA_032191745.1 Picea mariana | reverse complement strand
AGGCCAGATATTTATTTTGTTGTTAACACTCTTAGTCAGTTCATGGTGGAGCCAAGGAGAGTGCATTGGGTGGCAGCAAAACATGTGCTCAGGTATCTTTGTGGTATGGTAGATTATGGTCTAGACTATCATAGAGTAGATGGAGTTCGTCTGGTTGGCTATACAGACTCAGATTGGGTAGGATGTGTCAGTGACAGGAAAAGCACTTCAGGGTGTTGCTTTGGATTGGGATTAGCAGTTGTGTCTTGGTTCAGTCGGAAGCAGAAGTCAGTGGCTTTGAGTTCGGCAGAGGCTAAGTATATGGCAGCTAGTCAGGCTAGTTGTGAGGCCCTTTGGCTTTGCAAGATGCTGATTGGATTGTTCGGTGTGCAGTTGAGGCCTACCGTGATTTACTGTGATAATCAGAGTTGCATTAAACTCTTGGAGAATCTAGTTTTTCATGACCGGTCTAAGCATATCGAGATTCGGTATCACTTCATCCGTGATTATGTTCAGAGAGGAGTTGTGGAGCTACAGTACATATCTACTAAGGAGTAGTTTGCAGACATACTCACCAAGGCATTGAACATGGGAAAGTTTGTATTTTTCAGGGACAAGCTTGGAGTGGTGAGTAACACTTTCCTCGGTATGAGGGAGTGTTAAATGTTTAATTAAAATAATGTACCAAGGCAAGTGTTTCTCTTCCCTAGGCGCCTAAGGGAGAGAAATTGCCGAATATGGGTCTTAGTCAAATTAATTTGTGAGATGCAAATTAAAAGATAACTTTATGATTAAAGTGAGGGTGAGTGAAGATACACCAAATCTCAGCCACCCATCTAATCTAATCTCAGCTGTTAGATTAGAAAACTCCTCACCTTCCTTCATGAGGTTGATTAAGGCAAATGGGCACACCCATTCTTGGAGTTGAAGAAATCTTGGTGAGAGGCCAAGAGGCTTTTTGGTGAGATGCCAAGAAGAAGAGAAGTTGATGCAGCAGCAGTCTTGTTGAGAGAGCAAGAGACTCTTGGTGAGATGCCAAGAGCAAGGGAGCTGAAGCATTCTTATTGAGAGAACAAGAGAGAGCAAGAGAGAGGTTGAGCTGAAGAAAAGAGACAGCAGCAGCAATTTTTGGGAGCATTGGCATGCATTCCAAGGTTGCCAAATAGCATTGAGTGGCACAGAAATTGAATCTTAGCATAGTTTTGGCATGAATTTTGTGATAGTCCGTACAACATTAATTGCCGTACAGTTGTACGAATTTCTGGTTCAGAAATTGAGGAGAAAAGCTACAGGAATGTCCAAATAAGTTTGTGTAAATATCTGAAGATGAATATGTTGTAAAAGAATTTCTCAGAAGCTCATAAATAATACAAAGCCCTCTCTAACTGGTTTTCCCCTTGTGGGTTTTTCCAGGGTCGAAGTTAGACTGGATATCTTTGTGTCTATATTTTCTGAGTTTTGCATATTGCTGATATTTTATTTCTGCGTTGAAAATGATGTTCATAATCCTCATGTTTCAGTTCTGAAATTTATTTTCAGTTCTGAAATTTATTTTCTGTTCTGAAATTTATTTTCTGTTAAGGTTTTTAGATGCTGAAACACCAGGCTGTAGCATATGCTGAAACACCAGGCTGTAGCATATGATGAAACATAGTGCTGAGTCTTAAGCTGAAACACTGCTGTGAGTAGATGTTGAAACACCAGGCTGTAGCATATACTGATGCTGAAACACCACTGTGAGCAGATGCTGAAACACCAGGCTGTAGCATATGCTGATGCTGAAACACCGCTGTGAGTAGATGCTGAAACACCAGGCTGTAGCATATGTTGAAAGAGTGCTGAAACTGAGTTTGGCATTTAAATTTGACTGAAAATTCAGTGAGACTGAAACTGGGTTGGGATTTTGAAAAATTAACATCTCCCACATGCATTTCATTGCATTGAGCATAGGTACGTTCCACTGTTGGAACTAGTTTTTGTTACTTGCAACACTCGTTCCCTCCTCTATATCATAACATTCATTTTTTATGAAAAAACAAAAAAAGATGGGTGGGAAGGGAGTACTATATTGTAATTGGAAAAATTCATATCACCTTTGAACATAGAGCAAAGTTATTGAGTCTGTATTTCATCATAATTTTGGGTTTAGCATGGCCTTAGGAAGCTGATCCCGCTACAAAGTTTTCTCTACTGACTGGTTACTCTTCCAATTCCTATAGAAAACGTTATTGATGCCTCCTGCATCTAATTGTCACATCATTGAGTCCATGTTGTCGGAGTCCACCACATGTTTCATGCTCTTGTTCAAAGGAAGTCTATCAACCTGTGTCGGTCACTCCTAAAAAATATTGACTTTGCATGTCGACCATACCCTCGGTTTGTCTCAGAATCACATGATACTTTGGTCTTGTCATGCACCCTAGCCCTATTTTCATCATTGGTAGGTCACCTTGAACCCAACAATCGACATTTCATCATTGGTCGTTGACTGGGTGGTTTCCCTTATGTTCAACAGCAAGACATCTATTCACACTTTGGGATTCGTGTAGTGTCTTGGAGGCTATTATCCTTATTGGTGGTTTCCTCTCCTTTGTCAGTCATTTTTCATCATTGGCTGCTATTTAGAGGGTCCTTTTCGTGTACCGCTTTCATTTGGCACACGCAAAAGACACACAAGGTCATTGGTTCGTGAACATGTTCTTTGTCCGATCTCCACCAAATCATGAAGCTCTTGCTTTGTTCCTCGTGTTGACTGATGAGAGATGCCTCAATGTTCTCCTTTCAGCGGGTCCCCTTCCATCGACTTCAGCTCATTTATTCTGGATATGGGACCAAGATTTTTATGAGTACCTTGAGGCTTGCAGTCATTAGTGGCAGGCTCTCTCACCATTGACAGATGGGAATACATCAATGTCTCCTGATCAGTGGATCTCTCAAGTGTTCGACACTAACTCCTTTATTCAAATTTGAAGAGATGTACTCGGTGCCTTGATACCTACTTTCATTATCGGTAAGCTGTCTCGCGTTTGTTAACGGTATACTTCAATGACTGGTAATCAAACGATGTCTCATCGTGTTCGACCTCAACTCATTTATTCACATGATGTAGACCTGCACCATTGGCGGATAGTGTATAATACTTGAAGACATCACTATGTGGTCGTAGCTTTCCTAAGTTGTTGCTTCCATTTTATTGGTCCAGTACCTATTTGACTTTAGTAATCATGGGAGATCAGATTGTACTACATGGTATACAGATATCTTCAGATTGATTTTTGAGACTGGTTTCATTGGGCCTTGTTCATGACTATGACATCTTTTGGCATATAACCACATTTTTATTTGCCTATTCATGGCCATGAACACTTGTTTGGTATATTTTCCACATGGATCTGGATTGTATTCTTGGAAGCCATGTATGCAAAGTCAATACATAATGTCATGATCAATTGAGTTCATCCAGCTACTTATCTACCACTCCACTTCTGGGTTATTTATAATGTATTTCAGTCATAGCAGATACTCCTCTGATCTCACACATTAGGGGGCATTTGTTATAGCAGGATTTGCCTCACCATTGCTATCTTGCACAGAGGGCCTTTTTCCATTTCCCTATGTAGACTTTTCATCCCTTTTTGATGAATCCAGGGCTAAAAAATATACATTTTTTCACATATACGCTCCCTAACTGTGATGCAAGATGCATATACGCTTGTTTCTCCACTACAACTCACATATATCAGGATTTGTACCAGAAAATACAAAATGAGGTCAGGTTTTCATGTCACGACAAAAGATATACGATCCTTGGCCTTCCATATACTGGAAACGTTTCGACTTGTCCCTTCAGTTGCATTCTGAAGGCTATAAGATCACAATTTAGAGCTATGGAAAAGAAGAGAAAGCATTCAACTTTGAGAGAAAATTTACTCTGGAGAAATTACTTCATATTGAGTATGCATCCCTTTGTCCCTCAAGTCTGAACACAATGTTCAGCCCCCAAGCTCTTCCCTTATTATTGAGAGGACCTCTTTGCCTCTTTCTCATGAGCTTGCCTTTGGTGGAGGATTGAAGTGTTGGGGACCTAGTTGGAAGGAACTTGGTTTCTTGGTTTCAAAATAAACCGACACGGAAGTCTATAATGTTGACACTTCTACTGATCAAATTTATAGAAATACTCCTTTCCCGTCCTATTGATATCTTGCAAATATATGATTATCATCCATGGGCATGTTTGTAATGTTTATTAATGGATTATGCTATCTAATGTGGTAACCCCTTTTTGTATCATCACTATATACTTTCTTTGTTTTTTTGTTTAGAACTTCTTTTAGGTATAAAGCTTTGGGTCAAAGTGCTCAACGGTGGAACATCATCAAACGTTGGATCGAGGTAGGCCTCTTTCTTGTATTGCACATTAGTCTATATAGCATATGTTGGAATTGAGTTGATTTCTGCAATCATACCTGTCTGTTGTGGTTTACCCTTGGCCATATATAGTTTTTCCCTTGTAACACAAATACATGACAAAGTGGCCAATTCACCGATTTCCAATGTTCATCAACTATCGATTCCTAGCACTTAATGATACAAAATAGCCAAATATAGGCTAAGTTCTCGATGCTGACGAATAAAATTATTGAAAAAATTGTGTCTGTGTGATGTTCGACTAGGAGTTAATCATGATCATTGATTCTGGACACTTATCTTCCAATGATGTCAGTGCGATGAGAATCCATGTCAACATCTACCATGCCACCTAGCCACATCAACACTGACACATTATTAACTACATAATGCCTGGTCAACAACATCATCCAAAGCCATGTCATTTTACATGTCATCACATCCTCTTTGAATGTATCTAAGCATGGAAAATTCTTGGGGAAAAACCTAAAGGGAATAAATGAGGACAAAAATATGCCAACGTCAATGAACTTGGGTCATCGGTGAGTAATGTGCTAGTTTGAAGAACCCAAGGAGTAGGTCTTTGAACAATGTTGATGTCACATCGATGGTAGGATAGGAACATGATCAGTGAAGTGAGTCTTAAAGCATATATTGTGCATCGATCACAAGTGTCACGTCGAAATTGGTAGGCCAGATCCTATAATCACTCAACTCGACACCTGAATGAAATCATCGATGACCAATTTCAACAAAACGAGTTGCAATATGGACCATTCAAACTACCTCCCACACTTGATATGGACCGACTATAATCTACAATAGGGATTTTGAAACACCTTGTGTTTTAAGGAAAAATGACCCCCTCATTGCATATTATTCCACGATTTCAATCTATTCGGATAGGCCATGTCAGCTGAGGGAGGCTCCAAACTTCACATTTCATGATGTGTATTCCACGTCAACATTTTGAAAAAACACACCATAAAAAAATCACGCAAGCATAGTCTCTGCCACACACCTTCATCGGGTTCAGTGATTAAACGTTGACGTAATTTTTTTGGCCATGAAAAAATGCACCCTCGGATACCTTATCTAAACCTCATTGGATTTCAACTCTTGAATTCTAAATTACTGATGAATTGAATAATGGTCCTTTCGCATTGTTGATCAACCTAACATATTAACTATAAAGCATGGCATCGACGACACATTTAAAACCAAGAATCCAAAAGGATTTCACTATACCATTGACATTTAATGTGGGATGGGACTCGCAGAGAAAGGTATAATCATCCTAACTCTCTATCTTCTGATAAAATTTCAATTCCTCAAGATGTGGTGAGTTTCCATGTTGTCAATTTTTCCCAAATCCAGGTGCTCTTATTTTATGTGTAACTTGTTGTCAAATTCAAGTCACTCGGTTGAAACTGATAAGTATCATAACTGATACCTCGATTCAAACTCTCAGGTATCATTAATTTTTATTAAATTTTGTTGTGTTTCTCACAATTGTTGATGATTTATAAATCTAACAATGTGGCTTGCTGCAAAAAATTCATCCTCGTCAACCAACAACCCGTCAATCACCGAATACCCCGAAGGGAAAGAATGTGAAAATTAGAGAAGCTTCAATCCTAAGTAATGTTGGAGAATCAGATTCCATGCCCAAGGTAGAGATAATAATCAAAATGTCACAGAAGAAACCTCTAGCTCCACCACTAGTCTATAGAGACACAAACACAAGAACTACATCCAAGGTACCTCTTCCCACCTAGCACGATTTATATAATAACATTTATCATGATTATTTTCTTGAGTTTATGCCTCATATAGATCCATAAGTAAGGGTATTGGATGACCATGTATTTCAAAACATCAAATTTTTATCGTTGTACATGGTGGCATGCATAGCCCCTATTTTTCCTCGTGTGGAAGCCTTAGAGTGGATAATAAACCACACCAATGTTGAAATTTTATTAATAAACAATGTAGATGGGAAATGTGTTGGTTTTTTCTTACCCATAGAGATAAGAAAGTATTAGAGACTCAGAGAGCCCGAAGTTAGGCTAAACATCAATTTTGTGGTCAAATTTTATGAAAACCATAACACCAATGAATTGTTGGTGTCGTTGTGGAAGGAGGATAGGAAATTCGTTAATAGAGCCTTGATATGGTATAATACCATAAACTTTAGAGAACCATACATGTTTCTGATGGATTTGATATGTTGACTATATGGAGAGAAGGATTGTTCCAAGTTTTCATAAGCATGGATGCCCCTGGCATACACTGTAGCTATGTATGGAAGTGTTTTCAACTGGGGCACTATTATTTCAAAACAATTAAGCACTAGAGTGGAGCAAGAGTAGAAACCAAAAGAAGAAGAGGTCCCTTCCTTTTTTATGGAATCATATCTACTAGACGCAATATGTGCTAGGAACGTATTTCAAGGATTAGGCTTAAGTTAACATGTTTTGGAGTTAACTTTCCATGTTGTTTTATCATTTTGTGGGAAAATATGTATAATAAGTCTTACATTGTTATCTGCGATGAATTCCTCACTAGATTATATTCACTAATTTTCAAGAAAATTGTCCAAGACTTTCAAATGCCGCAAAAAATGTCATCTCCAGGATAGGAAATTGCTATCTGGAGGAGAAGAATACTTACCTCATGATTTTCTAAGCCACCAGGGCCCCACACCTACTGGCAGATAATGTACCAAATAGGTTGGTACTAGGGGGAATTTTTTACCAGACCATTTTGCAAGGTTTCAATGCCTCCCTGGTAAAAGATAAGAAAATAACCTTTATTGAATATGGTTTCTATGTAGGCTACCACTTTGTAAAGGACACCCCACAGGCTAGGAATGAGGCTCAAAACTAAGTAGAGTACATGTTTTATACAAGAATATACTGGAAACAAGATCCCAAGTACTTAGTGGCCCAACATGTTGTTGGCCCTCGACCAAGTTTTGGGAGAACATTGGTCGTTTTTGACCAATTTTGGGACTTCGACAGGCTGGTCAAAGATGGAGCGCCCAAGAGAAGAGGAGATCATGGGATCTCACCCTTTCTGTGGGATTTTTGGGTTTTAGGGTTTATGTAATGGGTATGGGATGTTGGCCCATGGGTTCATCAATGATGAGTCCCCTTTTTGTAATGTATAAATAAGTAGCTAGGCAATGTAAGAAGTAGACCTAGAGATCCGATGGCTTAATGATAATGTTAGCTATGTGAAAGAATACATGTTAATGCTTGCAGAGCTAAGTGAAAACATTTTGTAAGTGCTTGGTGTAGACAGACTGTGTAAGGCTTTGTGCTTTGATAGAACTCAGGGAAGGAGGATCTGGCGAGGTGCGCGCAGATCTCCTTTCCTATGCAGAGTTGGATTTGTGGCTTGGTGCTTGTAAGGATATTGAAGAGACTAATAAATAAGAGAAGAAGAGTTGGTGGATGTATCCCCTCACTGGGGTGAACCATGTATATCCTATGTTATTGTTCTTTGTACAATGTTGTTTATGTATTTATCTGCTTAGTGCATTGATCTTGATGTTTAATAGATAGATCTATTGATGCTTAGTGCTTTAGGTATGAATGCATGTTAGATATTCTCAGATGATATGTGTTGAATGATTAGATGTACTTAGATCTTGATTCATACTGTGTTGTTCTGTAATCAAGGTTTGACCTGTGATGTGAATAAGGGTTAAATACTAATGAATGTTAATTGCTAAGTGCTCTGTTAAGCATTGTGATCACAGATCTGTGTCCCAGCTAGGTTGCAGACACCTGAGTCTTGCAACCTCCCTGCCTCTAACTTGGGTGAGACTTCATATTCTTCATAGGTGTTGCCGAAAGGGATGGTAGTTAGGGTTTTTTTGGTGCATTGTTGAAGTGTTGAACCCTGGGTCTACCCCTATGCCAACAAATGGTTCCGTTGTCGGGACCTGAAACTATGATTGCTAGGAATTGAAGAAAAGATAAATCTATGTGCGTAGATCTGTTGCTATAGTGTGTTTTATTCTACTTGACTTGCGAAGCTCTGTGCTAAGAGAAGGAAGCCCGATATGAAGAAAGAGGTAAGATCTTAAAGGTTTGTTCTCTGGTAAAGGTAAGATAAGTGGAAATTTTTTCTTCAAAAGTATGGATCTAGGTATGTTTGATAGATTATGTCCTAGTCTCAAAATTAGGGCACATCTAGAAGAAAGAATATTTGATATGAATAGATCTGATAGAGATAGTGGAAGATATGTTATTCCTATGCATATAAATAATTTTTGGACTAACAAGTGGATGCGGGACCCTAGAAATGATTTTTGTAGATTGCAGGTCCATCACTGTGATCCCAGTGTGCATTTCAAGAAAGGTTGGGGATCATTTAAGAGAAAGAGAGGATTGACACTTTGTTATAGTGGAAAAATACTGGGACATCTTTCTAAGGAATGCCCTGGTAGAGGTCCTTTTTGTCTTTGTTGTAAAGTTGTTTTTCATGAGGTTTTGGATTTCCCTAGAATGATTGATAAAGTTGAAAAGATGAAATTGAGACAAGCAAACCATGAAGAAGGTCAAGAAACTAAGGATATGTTAGAGAATTAGATAGAATCAGAGACTATGTTATTACAACTGAAACAAACATTGAATGATCGCAGAGACATTAGTTTACCAGAGATCTTAAAAGAAAAGCAATGCATAGAAACAAGAATAGGAGACTTCGACATAGACTGTGTCTTGGATGAGGAAACACAGGTGAACATTATGCCAGAAAGTACTTGGGAAATTTTGGGAAAGCCTGCTATGATTCCTTCATTAGGAGGGATAGGCTTGTTTAAAGGAAAGATGATAACCCTATGTGGAAGACTTACTCATGTACCTATGATTGCTCATGGAGAAATGAATGAAGAAGACTTTGAGGTCATTAATTTTGTTGAGAACAATGCTCCTTTTTCACTTTTGTTAGGAAAGACTTAGGTTGAGGAAGATTAGATCCAGAGGAAAGCAGAGGAAGAAGCCACAGAACAAAAAAAATATGAATTAAGGGACTTCATAGCCAAGAAAATAGCGTGACTAATAGAAGAACAAGAGGACAAGTCGAAGCAACTGAGGGCCAGAGACTTAGCTGTCGAAGTTGAAAGAACACAAGAAGTCTTAAATAACCTATCCATGTAGGAGAGAAGAGAACCTACCCTAGAAGTAGTAAGAGAATAGATATTGCATGCAAAACTTTTGAGAGAACACCAACAATGTGAAGTTACTATGCTAAGAGAAGATAAGAATACAGATGGAAAGGGGAATCCAGAAACTTAGATCATAGGGAAGAAGGACATAAATCTCAGTAAGATAAAAAAAAAAAGTTAGAAAGAATGAAGGAGGTTCCAGTGAAGACTTCACAGGAAGCAAGCTTGGAGAAATTGAACATCGTTGGAATAGCAGAACAAAGCAGAACGACACTTCGCCATGATGAAGCTATATGACCATTGGAGGCATCTACTATAGCGGGAAAACCCTCTACAGACTACACCAGGGTTCTAAAATGTAGGCAGAGCTAACCGTCTAAAGTCTCCTACTTTTTATCAAATATCCCGAAGTTATCCCACAATCATACATAAAATACAAAGTACAGGGATCCCATAGGCATACCTTAAACTCTGCGTCCGGTGTCGTTCCCTTTGCGCTTGGTTGTTTCTTGACTACAAGTCTCCTCCCAAGGCTGACCTGCATTCACTAAAAGACAAACAAGAAACTATAGGCATGAATTTTATGTATGGATTAGTGGGTTAAACAACATAACCAAGAAATGTAAACAAATCGTAAAGATTTAAGACGTCATTTGGCGGGATGAAAAAAGTACTTCTGTATATTAATCTCACAAAAGTCATTTACAACATGAGGCCAACACTGCTCCTCGAACTTGGTCCTGGGCTCCTCTTAACCATGCACCAACTGCTTCCATGTGTTCTTCTCCTCTTCAGTTCTCTCTAAGGAAATGGAAAGGATTTGCAAAGGAGGAAGAAGGAATTCTGGCTCAAACTCACAATGTGGTTGCAAAATATTGGGGCAACGGGGGAATATTGAAATGGGCAAAGTTTCTATGCTCTCATGCTTCCTTCTTGAAATGGGGCCCCAACACCTTTGTTTATAGGTCAAAAGAGATAGTAACGGTTGGGGTGACTGGATATGGGCAGTCAAACGGTTATGTAATGGCTCGGAAACCCGTATCCATATTCAATTTTCATTTTTCATGATTTTCTGTGAGTGTACGTGAGCTGTAGTGGTGCAGCAAGTGTGTGTACATGGGAAATAGTGGTGTAGGGCATGTACACCTTCAAACCAATCGTTTTTACAAGAGTTGTTCAATGATGGCTTGGAAAAGATAGAAAGTAAGATGGCCTGATGCAAAGTATGCATGTATGGTGCAATTTAGGGTTATAACAGATGCCCTCTAATGTGTAAGGTTAGAAGAGAATCCGATGGCCGAAATAAATTACAAATATTCACCAATGTACGGAGCGAGTGAGCCTAGGGACCATATTTTGGGAGGTGCCATATGAAAAATAACAATTTGTCCCACCGAGGCAGGCATACCCATGCTTAGGATGAAATAAAATCATGGTTTCCAATCAAATACACTACAGATCCATGTCATATAACTATTTAAAGTGTAGCCACGAGCATTACACAATGGATCTACATATCAAAATCAAAATATATACTTGTATAGTATCCATCTTCAAGAAGCCAATGACACCTGATGGCTGGAGATGAGGTATTCATAATTGAGAAACAACTTCAAAATATTCAAAACTCGAGTAGGAGTGTAATATCAATGTACGACTTCACTACCCAAAGGTCTTCGACGGCTCATTGGGAACATACAAGAGGATATCGATGATCAGGTAGAGAACTTCATTGATTTCGAACAAGGACTTGATTGGTATTTTGGGGTGGCTAGGCATGATAACAAGAGACAAACTACAGAAGGGTCGACTCAAGTTTAGTAAAAATTCCCTTGGACAAAAGAACGACAAAAGATGAGACTTAGGCAACATGGCATTGACATAAGTTCATGATGAAGGAGGCAACATGAAATCTCCAAATGTTTGGAAGGATAACCAAATGGAGGAGGACACAACTCTATGTAGCGAGAACAAATTCCTAAGGTCATATTGAATCCTAGGGCTTGATGAACAAACAAAAGGATGTGCTTTGTCCAAGGGTGACTCATTGTGTTGTTAACAAAAAGAAAATATTTTTCTCTTCCTCTTTTTGGGTTATATTTGATTTTTTTGTCTTTTTCAATAATTTTGGGAAGCTTTGAAAAAGAATAAAAGAATGCTACGTTACAAAGGAGGATCGAGTGTCGCAGACATACTAGTTCCAAGCGCAAGGAACACACTGATGCTCAGAGCAAGGGGACATATGCAGGAAAAGAACAATCGAGAAAAATCCTCCATGGGTCAAGTTGTCAAGATGCAGAGGCAAAGTGTTACAAGGCTTGCGTATAAGGCATGCTTCAAATGGTTCAGTTGAGAGAAACATGGAGCCGACATTAGGCCAAATATGCATGGATGCAAATGCGATTAATAAGACACAATGATAATGTCCTTCGATGTAATTTTAACGATCCTAGAGAAGGTAAGCTCGACGATTTTTCATTTTTAAAGAGTCTGAAAAAGAGTAAAAGGAGGCTCTACTCGGGTACCTTTCTCGGAGGTAGTCTATTCGGCTCGAAAAAGGGGTAAAATAGCACTAAACATTCATCTATTCAAAATCATTTTAACGAGTGTGACAAATACAATATCACTTGGCAATATTTTCATATTTAAGAAGTCTGAAAAGAGCATAAATATGGACTCCATAAGGGGTGTTCTTCTTGACCAATTTAATGAGTGTGAAGAGACAAGGTCACTCAGCAATCTTTTCAATTTTAGGGAGTCTGAAAAGAGCTTCACTATGGACTCCGTGGGGGTTCGTTTTCCATAAATTTAGTCCCTCAGGCTCGATAAAGGGTTAAATCTATACCTGAGAATACTCTTCTAGTGAACCAAAGTTCCTAGAGTATACCTTTGTTTGTACATTTGACCATCTGGACCGAAAAAGGGGTAAACTACCGCCAAACAGACGTGCCTTTGAATTTTAGTTTGGCGAGCGTGAAGGGAAACAAGATCACTCGACAATCTTTTCATGTTTAGAGGGTCTGAAAAGGGATTAAAAGAAGACCCGTTGTGTTTTGGGAGTCCCGAGGGTGAGGTCAAGAGTGATAATGAATCATGCAAATGAGGCTCAAACTTGTAATCAGGAAAAACTAATAAGGACTCCCAAGCCTATAGTCATTAGTGACAGCATGGACACCAAAATGCAACCAGAATCTACCTAGGGCATCCATGTGAAAGTAGGGTCTACCACTAAATTACGACACTTCTAGAGCAGGAGTGAGGGTTCCATGTCACAATTCGGTGGGATTGATCCTATGGAAAAGCAAAAAAGACAACGAGGTGCAACAAGTGGAGGTGGAATCCTATCTTACATGCACAAAGTTGGAAAAACGACTTTTTACCAAAAGAACATTTTTTAAAAATGACCCAACTCTCAAAAAATTTCCCAAATACCCAAAGTAACACTTATCGTAACATCCCCCGAGAAACTCAAGAATCATAGTAAACGATTTTCAAACAAGAAAAAATGACAAAAGGGTCCAAAAAATGACAAAAGGGGCCAAAAATTCTATAAATAGAATGTTGGCAGCTCATTATCACCATTGTCAATTGAGAATTGAAAGTCAAAAAACACCCCTTTGCTGAAAGAGTTGATTCTGGGAGCTTCAGTGGACGAAATAAACTTCTTCTTGGACCAAGTAAGTACAAACTAGCCTCTCTTGCATTTCCATTCTTCATTTTTGCATTTATTTTTGTTTTTTTGGGGGGCGCTGGCCTTTAAATAGGTTAGCCCTGCATGTACGCAGTTTGTCCAAGCACAACCCCCATGTACACGTAGGCAGAAGATAATTTTCCCATGTACACATGCGACTATCACCAAGACAACCCGCGTACACCCTTCAACAAGTGGTAAAAATAAAAAGGCAAGAGTTAACTCTCCAAACTTTGGCATTTTGCAGGATGTATGTTCATTGGAGAGAGAGGGAGCATGAGGACATTGACTTTTTGGTCTCAGAGGACCCTGCTGCTATTGTTTTTTTATCACAATGCAGGTTGTTAAAGATCTTCCAGTGTCCGTTTATGAGGGCACAACCCAGGTTACTGAATTATTTGATAGATTACTGGCATCCGGACGTAGAGGCATTCATGCTCGAGGGGCAGTTGTTGACTCCAACAACTGAAGACATTTACTTCCTGATTGGTCTCTCGAGGAGAGGGGATCTAGTCAACTTGGGTACCTTTCCCCCGGGGCCTCACAACATTGAGGAGTTCATTGGACTCCATTGCGAGGCTGGTACTGAGAAAGTAAGTTCTCAGGTGCCTATACATAAGATCAACAACCTATCACTCAAAGTGATAGTTCTACTCATTGGGTGGATCACTGGATCTGCAACTTTGCATCAGGCTTCCCAGGCGCACATGCATTGTGCAGTACAATGCTTAAATGAACAGATTTTCGACTAGAGTATAACCATGCTGGATTACATGAAGAGACAACTAATAGAGTGTCAGATATGGGAGAACCGAAACTTTGGGTTTGGGACTATTTTGTGTTACTTTTTCTTCGAGAGGGTACCCAGTCTTAGTCCTCGAGAGACTATACAAGGGCACGAGGCCTATCTCCCAGCACTATGCAGATGGGCGACGTTGTTTCCGTGACATGGGGGAGGGAGGACCATCGAGGCCTTCAATGATAATTTTTTTGACTGGTGGTCACAATAGATTCTGGCAATTGAGGACTACCCCTATGCCAGGATTAATTTTTCTAGGGATCCTGACATGCCTGTACCTCTCGGAGTGGAGCGAGGAGAGATGGGTAAGGTTGCTTTCAAAAGTTATTTAATTTTTATGTCTTTTTATATATATCATTTTTTTTGTATACCAGAGTATTTGACACTTATGTATCTGTTATGAATAGATGTAGAACTAGTGCATCCAATAGACTTCTCGAGGACTAGGTGGTGTCCTTGACCAGAGGCAGGACCAGCTGCAACATCCAGACCAACAACAACAACAGGGGGGCCTCTAGCCAAAGAGGCTGAGAGAGTATTGAGATGGGTGGAGCAGAACCTCACTGCACTCACTCGTACAGTCCCTATGGCGGAGATAGAGGATCTCCCACCGTCGATGAAGCCTCATGTTGTTGGGGTGCCACGAACCTGGGTCCAACTCCTCCGACATTTGGCGAGCACCGTCGTTCACTATGGAAGGTTCAACATGCCTCGCCCTTAGCTAGGCTGGACTACTTACGTGCCGAGAGCACATTTTTTATATTTTTGAGGGCATAAACCCCGTGACTCTTACTGGACATATTTTTGAGGTGCTTGCACCCACCCATGTACTCTAATATTATATATATATATATATATGGATATTTTACATCTTTTTACATCTTACGGATTACATCTATTTTACAAATGTATTTTACATGTGCGTGTTTGTGATTTTTCTTACATGTGTGCAATATGCCAATCTAATACATGATTAGCTAGAGTATCTATGATTTGATTCAATCTCCTAGGATCATGGATATATGTAATGTAATCAAAGCTTTGTTCTAAGAGATGTACCCTAAGGAACCATCAGTGTAGTGTAGGATCATAAACGTGGTAAACCCCATTTAACTGGGACACAACCAACTGAGCATCTAAGTAGACCCAGAGGTAAGAGATACCATGTGACAAAGCATCACGAAGCAACTCTAAAACTACATTGCATTCGATGACATTGTTTGTGGCGTCACCTAAAAATATACCTCCTAAAGATAGCAACTGGCACTGAGGTGTGAAAATCACCCAAGCTACGGAAGCAAGCCTCCGAGAGTGCCGGCTAGCACCGTCCGCAAACCCAACGAACATATCTAATTCACTTGACATATTCCATAGTGAAAAAGATGACATAAAAAATGACACGTCCACAAAACCAAAAAGAGAAAGGCTAAAAAACAAATGTACAAGAACTATACATATGTTACAAGAAGTCACCCAAGGCAACCCACCTACGAGTAATACTTCTTGTGGTAGAGCCCATTTCTAGGCTCCACCAAAGAATTTCTCTCAAATTCCACCAGACAATAAGCTCTCTTCTTTAGAACCTCCTTCACGATGAAAGGTCCGACCCACATGGGTTTGAACTTGCTTGCCCCCAAGGGGTCCTTATCTTGGTCATAGACTAGGACAAGGTTGCCTTTAGATAAAATTTGAGGATGGATGGACTGATCGTACTGACACTTGACTTTTTGTTTGTGAGCCTCATTAGACAAGGTTGCATCCCAACACTGCTCATCAAGATGCTCAATATATAATAAATGCTCCTCAAGCGGTGAAGTGTCTGGCAATAACTGTATTGCCAATTTTAGAGAGAGGATCTGGAACTCTATAGGCAAGACTGCTTCCAGCCCATAAACGAGTTGAAAAGGTGAGAAACCAGTCGCAGTATTAACAGATGTTTGGTAGGCCCATAATGTAGAGTACAACATCAAATGCCAATTTGACCTAGCCGAATTGATCGTTCACTGTAGAATAGTCTTAAGGGATTTATTCACAGCTTCCACCTGGCCGTTCGCTTGTGGGTACTAGCGTGATGAATGTCTTTCCTGAACCCAAGCTTTGACATTAACTCAGACATCATTTTTTTCTAAAAGTGACTTCCATGGTCAGTGACAATCTCTCTCGGGACGTTGAACCTTGCGATTATCTGGTTAAAAAAAAAGAGAGTTGTTGTCTCGCCATCATATTTAAATGTTGGAATAACTTCGACCCACTTCGTGAAGTAGTCTATTTCTACGATGATATAATGGTGCCCCCTTGCGGAAGGAGGGTTTCATGTAGCGTAATCAATCCCCCACTTGGTGAAGGGACCAACTGTGATGACAAGAAACATGGGAGCGGGGTGTTCCCTCATCTTCCGAGAGAATATCTGACACAGGCGGCACTTCTTGACCGATTCAACACAATCTTTGATTAATGTCGGCCAAAAGTAACCGACTCATAGAATCTTTTGGGTTGTTTCCAACCCAGACAAATGACCGCCACATGTTGTTGTGTGGCAATCGTTAAGCATGATTTTTTCTTCTTCATGAGTGAGACACCGACGAAGGATGCAATCTACACCTCGATGATACAAAGTGTCCTCGAGTATGAGATAATTCTTGGCCTGATGGCATATATGATGAACCTCATCACGAGAAGAAGAGGTAGGGCACTTCAAATTCTAGAGATAGACTAGTATATATCCATACCAGGGGTCCAAAGACGTGATAAAAAATATGTCTCCTTTGATAGGAGACTCCTCGAGTATAACATCACCTGATTTGACCGGAAGTTCTGAAATGAGTTCCGAAAAGACCAACGACTTTTTGGATTTCCCCGAGACAAAATCCAAGTTGAATTCTTGGAGGATAACTATCCATCTATTGATATTTTCACTAATTACATGTCGTGTCAACACATGTTGAAACAGATTCACAACGGCAATTATGGTGGTCTTGCGAAACAAGATATAATGATGAAACCGTTGGACAGCATGAATGACTACCAACACAAGTTTTTCAACATTGGAATAATTGAGTTCCGATCCAACTAGGCCTCAACTCAGGTAATATATCATGTATTCTGAGAGAAAATCATCCTCCTGAACCAAGACCATGTCGATGGTCGACTTTGCAGTGGCAAAGTACAATAAGAAATATTTATTATAATTAGGTGGTCGAAGCAGAGGGGTAGATGTGAGGGTGTGTTTGAACACTTCGAAAGAGCATTGAGCGGCTTCATCCCAATGAAAAGGAATGTCCTTATTCAGTAAACGCATGAAACCCTTTGTGATCTCAGCATAGTTTGCAATGAAACTCCATAAGAAGTTCGCTTTTCCCTGTAAACTCTGAAGTTGAGGGATTGTGCACGGGGGAGGTAACTGAAATATCACCTCAACCTTTAGAGAATCGACCATGATCCCCGTTGTTGAAACTATGAAACCAAGCAGACGACCCGATTTTACGCAAAAACTGCATTTGTTTGGATTCAAGCGAATTCAGTAGTAGAGGCATCGCTCAAAGATAAGTCACAGGTGTGGTGGATGATCAACTCTCTTACGAGATCATGATGATAAATCATCAAGGTAAGCCTCAACTATGTGTTTGAGGTTGTGGAAAGAAAATGACATGGCTCGCTGAAAAGTAGCTCCAACATTTTTCAGACCAAAGGGCATCTTTCGATAAGTGAATGTACCCCACAGACCAATGAAAGTAGTTTTGTGTTGGTCTTCGGGTTTGATCTGTATCTGATTGTATCCCAAAAAACCATCCATGAAAGAAAAGGCCTTGCAACCTGTGCATTCATCGACTATCTAGTTAATAAATGGCATGGGAAAATTATCCTTTGGACAGGCTTTGTTCAAATCACGAAAGTCCTTACATACATGAATCGTACCCTACTTTTTGCTGACTCGCATGGTATTTGACACTCATTGAGTCAATTTTACGGGGTAGATGAAACCAACTTTGAGTAGTTTCTCTACTTCAGCCTTAATAGCTGTTGCTTTCCTGGGATTAACTGGACGAAGCTTCTGTCGGACCAGCTTGGCATCAGGATATGTCTTGATTTCATGTTCAACGATTCTTGGATCTATGCCTGGCATTTCGTTGTAAGACCAGACAAACACGTCGCGAAATTCTTTAAATAAATATGTGTAGATTCGAATCTCCTCGGGGGAGAAATCTGCTCCGACGAAGATATTCTCCATGACACCAGGGATTTTGGAGACATCAATAGGTATCATTTTAGTGATGGTTTCCATATTTCCTTTAGCGTAAATAGCATGAGTAACCAAAGGATTGATAGGACAAACCCTATCTCTAGTCCTAGTCAGAGTGAATTCTCTTGCTTCAATTCTTCTTAACTCTGGGAGAAAATAAGATCTATGATGGAGATCATCCCAGAGACTTTCTGGACTAGTCATTGCCTCAATAATATCCTCGTCTATGGGAAAGAATAAGTCTAAAGAATTAGTATCGGCAAGGGAACCTTGAGCCCAAATAGGCTCAAGAACTGGATCTAACTCCTGTGCGGGAGTCATATCGGGGTTGGCAGAAGATTGCTAGACTATAGAGTACGCAACTTCTGTCGCAGACAAAGGCATGCCCATGCCATGGTTCCCTGTTCCTTCCATCGTAGCTAATGGGGAAGGAAGAGTCCACAGATTATTAAAATAACTCGTGCGAAACAATAAGATTTGAAATATTTTATCCTTATGCTGGTCGGGGACAACCTATATGTAATGGACATTGCCGGTCAAAGGCGGGCAATCAAAATTACCCATCAAAGGTGGGCACAAACCAACCCCTACGTTGATGATGTCGGGCTGAGTGTTATCAATCATCGGGATTGTGGATACCCTCGATGAAGTGTCAGTGCAAGAGAAGGATAACTGATCAATGGACACGATCCGACCCTCGTGTGGAAACAAAAAGACCCGAAAAAATGTCTCAACCACTGCTTGCATAGCATAGGTCTAACTCCTTCCTAACAAGATATTTTAGTCGAGAGACACATCGACCACTTCAACCTCGATGCACACAGTCTTCCCCCCTAACTGCATGGGGAAAGAGGGGATGATTCCATGTGATCAAAACAAATGATCATCAAAATAAGTAAGAAGAGTAGGTGACAGATAAAAAACGGGTTGGCCAATGGCCTTCCAACACACCAAAGACATTACGCATGTTGAGGTGCCCTCATCAACCACCGTGCAGAAAATATTCCGAGTAAATTTTTTTGTGGTGTAAGACACTACTATTTGAAATGCCATGTGGTAAGGAAGACGAGGTTTTAAGTCGGTCGTATCAAGCATGATCGTTCCTGGATTACAAGTCTCAGTAGATCCTAAGGCATCTAACAAATCCTTTCTCTGGGAAGGGTAGCTCTCGAGGACTTCCAAAGTGGACATCACACAAGGGGTTTGTGACAAATCCTCCACCATAGAGTAGTTATGGGTGGCCCTTGCATTTGGGTTGTGGGAAGCTTTCTTGAACACACCTTTTGGGATGCATGTCACTGTTTCTCCCAATGTCTTCTCAATCTGGAGAGGAAGAGATGGGTTTTTGGCTTATTTACCCTTCTCAGAGGTGTTTGGCATTCCGTAGTCACGTGTCCTAGTTGTTAAGTCAATGTTACCTTTCATCATGTACACATTCATGGACGAAGGATTACTCACAGATGGAGGGGGTCCCTGACTGCCCCCTTCCATGCTCGAAGAGGCTTGAGTTAAATTTTTCCCATGTGGAAATGGAATCATTAACATGGCAGGCTGTTGTTGTGCCAATAACTTCTGGGCCTCCACAAGCCAAGGGCACTAGTGAGTCGGGTGGTCTTCCATGCAAAGATTACACAGATACTTCGACTTTTTATTTTTTGTGTTGCCCCCTCCATCATTATTGGTAGTTTTCTTATCCCCCTTACCCTTCTTTCGTTGTTTCTTATTTCCATCAAGATGTTGGGTGGCCTTTGGGTTTTTCTATTGCACACTGTGTACATCCGACGTTTGAGTAGGGGGACCAGCTGACCCAGTGGTTTGGTTGGCCACAATCTACTGTATTGAAAATTATTGCAATTGATTCGACAGCTGATCAGCGGGCTTCATTTGCACTGAACCAACAATACCATCGACATGTGGTCCAGATCTTTGTTTGGTCTTTTCAAGTATTAACTGCGGTGCATCTGGAAAAAATTCATAAAGTAAACAAGATTAGGAGTAAATCATCTCTAGCTGTTGAGCTCTCATTATCACTTCTTCTTCTGAAAAGACCCTCGAGGTTGCGATGTCTTTAGATAAATGGGGTACCAAAGACTTAAGGAACCACTCAAGAAGGAATTCTGGTGGGACTGGTACTTTTATCAAACACTTCCAGTGTCTCCATTCTCAGATGTGATCTGATATATGGTTCGCTTTTGTCTTCCCAAAGTTGGCCAGAAATTCAGTGTCGGCGTCGTATCTCACAGACAATTGGAAATGGTTTAAGAAATCCATTGCCAATTCTTCGAAGGGAGAGTATCTTGAGCGGTCGATCTCAATGAACCATTTCACAGCACTCCCGATGAGAGTGCCTTAAAACAAACGCAATTGGACGAAGTCGTCTCTCAAAGAGTTGGACGAGCACCATAAATGGAAGGTAGTCACATGATCGCCTGGATCTTCATTAGGCTTAGCTTCAAACTTTGGAATTTTCGAAGGAAACTTGGTTAGGATAGGAGGCCAACGTGGATCATGATAGATGGGTTCGTTTAATAACCTTGTCAAGTCTGGAAAGTGTAGAGTTGCCAGAAAAGGTAATCTGGGTTGTTGATTTAACCAGGGAAAAAGGAGCCTGGACTTTGGCTAGCACCAGGTTGCCAGGAAAAGTTAGGTTGCTGACCAAGGTTTTGGTAATAACCATGGCCATGACTAGTGTACAGATTCTGTTCTTTTTGAGACGTCATCGGTTGGCTCCCTTAATATGATGTAAAGGGTTGGGCTTGCATCGCATTCCAAGGATTTTGGGAAGGGTTGCCCCCTGTCAATCCGACGGGCATAGGTGTTGATCCTTACCCAGGGTTCCATTGGCTATCGAAGGGGTTTCCCTTGGTCAGCATCCCTGAGAAGGGAACTAATCCTTGCCATAGATTCCAAGGTCCTTGTGAGGAAGGAATTCCTAAGTTTTCCCCCTGTGCAGGAATAGTACCCTGAATAGGATTTTGTTGTCCATAACCGAGGTTTCCCCTAGCCAAGACGAAAGTTGATGAGAGTGCATTGTTACCAAACGTGCCAAACAAATAGAATGGTTTTGAACCTATTGACATGCTATAAGAAGGAAGTACTTGACTACCTGCTCCAAACAAACTATAGTTTACGTTCGACCTGACAAAGTGCTTGTGAGTATCGCCGAGCGAAGGGGACAAAGGAGGTATATGACCCCCTCCATGAGGGAAATAATTATAGGGAGTTGAAGTGCCCCCCATGGATCCTTGTAGAGGAGCATTAGAGCTCCCTGCCCCTAGACCTAAAGTCTATAGAGTGGAGTAGGAGAGGTCAGAGTTCATATCAAAGCCAGGCATCCTGTATGAAAACGGAGGGCCTGACGCACTCAGGGTGAAAGGAGCAGTGATCGCCACCATAGATGGAATCACACCATTGCCCGAGGTAGAGGTGGTCAATACCATAGTGGTCCAGACAGACGATGGTTGGTTAGGAGGCAGAACACCCCCTATGGTGACAACTGTAGAGGGAGTATGAGAATTCCTTGAAGAAGTAGCAACATTTGTCTCCATTGTTGCTTGTGATATACCTAACGCTCGTAAGGTTTAACGTGTACGATGATGGTTGTCAATAGATTAGTGATTGGAGGTTCATAAGGACCAAGAGCTTCCTCTCCAAGTTAGGCAATGGTTGGTTCCTCCAGAATCAAAGGTTCTCCTCTCAGAGATGGGTTGAACTCAACTTCTTGTGGCCCGGTCGCCTCAAAATACCCTTGTTGGTCTAGTCTTCACCTTAGTGGTGGCAGGGATGGCTCTAGATTAACTAGCGGTAGGCCAAGAAGCCTTCACAACTAACAAAGCTCCTGATCCTCCATGGTGTGAGAAGATTAAGGACACACTAGGGATTTCTATTAACGTTAAAAACCAGCACACACTAGAAAAATATCCTATGAGATAAGACAAGCATATCACTAGCTAGTAGGAAAAACAATTACACCAACCAACACTAGAGAAAATTACAGAAGCACCCTCCATGTATAGTATGCAAAGCGTGGTCCAATTTCTTCCCTAGGTACCATGGTATAGCCTTTCATTCACCTGTGTAAGTCACTAAGATAAAGGCAACTAGGTTGCCAGTGCGCGAACAATCACCTGGTGGGTACAGTCGACAGTCGGGTGGACCGCAATGAACAGGGTATCGAGCCCGAAACCTATCAAGGGTATCTAAAGAAAGTGTAACAGAATATGACCGAGGACCTCAAATAGATTGAAGACCCACAAATATCCGTGGAAAATGCGATCAATGGAATCCAAAGATAAGCCTTCTATATGCGTTCCCCACTACGCTTATTCCGACTTTGAAGGGGTTATCTTCGCTACTTTTCCTTACATGACCTCGTGTTAAGCCCCTGTGTTAGAGGGGGGTCCCGAATAATTTTCATGGTTACTGGAATTTCAAGCACTCCCTAGAATAGACTCTTATGTTTGATTTTGTAGCCTTGAAGAGTTTCCTCTCCAATGCTAAATCAAGGCTCTAGCCTAGACTAAATTGATGGACCCTTCAAACACAAAGTCTGATAACTTTTTATTCAGCGTAACTTTTAATTCAGTGTTAATTTTAGTGGTTGTCTTAAGTCAAAAGGAATGGATGTGAAACTAATGATGTTCTTTAAGAGACGAAAGAGAAGAGCATAAGATGATACTAGAAACAAAACTACTCCTTCTTCACAAATAAAGATTTGCCAAGTTAAAACTCTTTCACCAAAATTTTCGTAACTACTTTTCTCAGATCTTTGAAAAGAAAAAACTTAAAACAATATTTCACTTGACTACAAGATACTAAATTTCCTAAGAATTCAAGTAAAGAACTTAAGAAAACTTTCTTTTTCCTTGGTAAATAAAACAACTAACCTAAACTACTTTACCAAACAAATAAATGAAAGAAGATTTTTTTTTATTGTTTTACGCTTTAAAACAAGAAATTTGAAAATGAATTCTTTTATTTTCTTCTAAAGAAAAAAAGGGAAAAATGACGACAAGTCAAGACCAAGAAATGAATTCATGCCCAAATGCATATCACAGGGAGTCACTGACAATACCAAACAGGTAGATCAAAGCAAACTCACAAACTTGTCTAAAAACCCTATCAAAGAAAACACAAGAAATATTTTGATGTAAGGAAAGCTATGTTGAGGTCAGACCTAGGATACAAGATGCTATAACAGACACCAAAGCTAGATCAAGAAAACCCCTAAGAAGTGTGAATTCTGATAGGGAAGAGGATGACTACCTCTTCTAAAAAAATTTCTCAACACAGGCACGCTACTGACACTTCAACAACTCATGTATGTACGCGAGCTGTCCAAAGGCAGGGCACGTATGCACGCGTGCAGGCCCACTACAGGTCGCATACACCTCTGTAAATTATCAAAAAATTGAAAACCAACAATCAAGCATAGGCAGAGAGTACCGGTGTGGAAGACCAGAATCCCTTGAAGACACAGAAGCTTACAGAAACTCAAAAACAGTGAGTAAACTGATTCAAAAACACCCAAAGAAATATCCCCAAAGACCCTAGAGGCTTCCCTAGTACAATCTCGAATTCTGCTATAGCAAGAAAACCCCTCTACAGACTATACCACAGTTCTAAAATGTAGGTAGAGCTAACCATCTAAAGTTTCCTACTTTTTATCAACTATCCCAACGTTATCCCATAATCATACATAAAAGACAAAGTATAGGGATCTGGTAGGCATACCTTAAACTTTGTGTCCGATGTTGATCCCTTTGCGCTCAGTTGTTTCTTGATTGCAAGTCTCCTCCCAAGGCTGACCTGCAATCACCAAAAGAGATAAAAGAAACTACAAGCATGCATTCTATGTATGCATTAGTGGGTTAGACATCATAACCAATAAATGTAAACAAATCGTAAATATTTAAGACGTCATTTGGCGGGATGAAAAAAGTACTTCTTTATATTAATATCACAAAAGTCGTTTACAACATGAGACCGACACTGCTCCTCTAACTTGGTCCTGGGCTCCTCTTCACCATGCACCAACTGCTTCCACATGTTCTTCTCCTCTGCAGTTCTCTCTAGGGAAATGGCAAGGATTTGCAAAGGAGGAAGAAGGAATTCAGGCTCAAACTCATAATGTGGTTGCAAAATATTGGGGAAATGGGTAGAGTTTCTATGCTCTCGTGCTTTCTTCTTGAAATGGGGACCAAAACCTCATTTTATAGGCCAAAAGAGATAGTAATGATTGGGGTGACTGGCTATGGGCAGTCAAATGGTTAAGTAATGGTCCAGAAACCTGTATCCATATTCAATTTTCATTTTTTGCGATTTTCTATGAGTGTACGCAAGATGTAGTGGTGCATCAAGCGTGTGTATGTAAGCAGTAGAGGTGTAGGGTGCATACACCTTCAAAACAATGATTTTTAGAAGAGATGTTCAGTGATGGCTTGGCAAGATAGCAAGTAAGATGGCCAGATGCCAGGTATGCATGTCTGGTGCATTTTAGGGTTATAACAACATCCCGATCATTCGAATGACACTCCGGAACAGTTAGAAAAATAGTTATTGCAGAAAATATCACCATGAGACCATTGAGACCGAGCCATAACAGATGGAATTGTATTGATTAAGGCATTCTGAAACATTGGAGGAATCTGTTATGTCATTGCCTATTTAATCCGTCGAATGCCTCACTGGGACCACTTTTTGAAAACTGTGATTATCTAAGTGAACAAAGAACTAATTTCTATCGCATTGTTATTTTGAGACCTCACCACCCGTTTTTCTTACCTTTAGTGTTTGTTCGCCTACCCGAGTTATTTGACCACAAGCATGTATGCCGGGCGAACGCAGCACAGTAGAGAAGTCTATGGAGGAGATCCTAATAGACCTTATGGCTAAGAAAGTTATGTCTGTAGGAGTACAAGACTCATCGATGCAAGGATTGCAAGCATCCCCCTCGTCTAGACATCGATTTGGGCCATCCCAAACTATGACAGAGAAGAGAAGCAAGCACCGCGATGACCTGGAGAACACAAAGCTGATCCCGTCGGTCTTTCCCGACTATATCCCACCTCTGGCTGGCGCGATTAGTCATGACAATGTCCCGCGTGACTTTGAGTACACTTTCATCACTGCGTACCTCCCAAAGGGGATATGTGTAGTTGGACCGTAGCTAGGATTGACCCATGAACTTAAGATCAACGACTTTAACCTAGGAGATAGGAAGAATTATGCATTGCTTGCACCACATAGGTACTTGAAAAACATGACTAGGAAGAAGCCAAAGATAGTCCCTGAACCATGGATCAAAGAGATCGCGAGGTCCAGCATCTTCAATGTCATGAAGATACCCCACTTTGGAAAACATCAGGAGGTTAATGCGTGCATTAAAATCCTCCTTTCGAGCTACCATGGATGTTATATCTAGTTAGACAAGCGCATGACTATGGATTCAACGTTGATCCACATGATCACTGGATTGAGCATGCAAGGACCAGACCCTCACCAAGGAAGGCTACAGATCACTCTTGGTGCAGTGTATAAAGGAAACCTACAACAATGTGGAGAAGGGGAAGTAGGGCTACAAGGTAGCCTCCATCCAATATGGCACAGTGTGCCTAGCTTGTTAGTTGATCCCTGGAAATCTCGTCAGGAAGAACTGAACAATGAAAGTTACAGGGTTCGTCATCGACCTTGTAGGTAAGTGCATCGAGGGAATGCAGATGAATTGGGTGAGCTACCTCGTCAACGAGTTGGAGAAGGACTGGCACGAAGCGTGAGACCAAGGATATCAATTCCACTTCAGTTGGTTACTCATTCTTATAGCATTTGTCACTTGGGAGATGTCGGAGGGAGTGACATCCCCTGAAGTTGATCCATCAGAACCACTAGCCGTGAGGTTCACCACCTTGTGGTATACAAGCGATATGGTGAAGCAGTGGCAGTCGAATGTTGTCTTCCACACTTACTACCTATAGCTCACACGAGTCATTGAGTCATTCCCCTGAATGACACCGAATACAGTCCATAGGTTTAGACCACTCGTGAATTTCTGCGTAGACCGACACTTCATATATATCACTGCGCACAGGGATGAAAACAAGGACAAGCTGTAATCTTACTACAAATTGACTGAGGAAGATATGGAGGAAATAGCCAAGGAATGCCCTGTAGAATTCCTTGTACTAGTTGGATATGAAGAACTCATCGACCCCAACCTCATCAGAAGTCCCGTGGTCACCAGGACTAAGTGGGATGGACCAAGAAGCGCTAAGAAAAATGAAAAATAAGGAATAAGTTGAGGACATAAAAAACACATTAGAGGAAACTGCACCTGACTCACCTAGAGGGAGGAGGAGGTGATGAAGTAAACCAAGAAGAGTGAGGGGAAGAAGACAAGCAAGAAGAGGGTGAAGTGATACCACCAAAAGATCCCCTTACAGAGGCTGAGAAATCAAAGAAAAGGAAGGTTTCTCCAAAGAAACGCTCATCACAAAAGAAGTCACAAGATAATAAGCCTCAGTCACAGAATGTAATCACAGTGGATGATATTGACCTCATCATCGCAGCTGTAGCAGATGCTTTGGAGGATTATCTTACAATGAAATGAAGCAAAGTAGGAGACAATGTATGATAGAATCGAGGCAGAGCTGAAGGGGGTACAACAAGCTCTCTATTCTAGCCACACAGTGTCTACTGCGCCATCATCATCAGAAGTTGTAGAGTTGGGGGATGAGGCCACCCAACTGCGAAGGATAGAAGATACTACAGAGGCTCACCTTCGTCAAGTACATGAAGAAAAATAGAAGGCCACATAGGCATTGAATAAAGCAAAGGAGGAAGCCCTAGAGCAACATCGGGTTGTGCAACAAGAGAAAGATGACCTTAGAGAAAAGTTTGAGGAGGACACAGAGCAGAGCCAGAGAGAAAAAGACGAGCAAATCACGGAGTAGATTGGGGTTAGAGAAGCAGTCACTAGAGAACTTCACTATGTGCCAGGATTGGCTCAGATGGAAGAAGAGACAACTAAGAGCCAAGTGGGGAAGCTCACTGAGGCCATTCAATAGCTTCAAGCAACAGTAGCAAAGTTAGAACTGCAAGCAATGTCGAGCACTCCGCAAGAAGTGCGAGATCAAAGGTAAGAAACTCTGAGGAGTGCAGTAGAAAGAATAAAGGCGTTAGCCTAGGAATGCAAGAAACTCAGTGACCGAAGTGCGTAGACTTATGAGTGCCTTGCAGAAGACCTGGAGCTGAGGAGATTGGAGGCACAACTCCAAGAAGCGAAGTAGCATGCATCGACAGTTCAAGAACAGTTGAAGCATCTTATGGCTGTTGAGAAATGAAGAGATTGTAGGAGCAGTGCACAGCTCAGTAGTAGGTCACTACAACCCAGAGAAGAGTGAAGGAGGTGACACAATGACTCTAGCCAGTGCAGGAAGAATCTTGCACCCTCTTTGAATAAACTGAGGGACAAGGATCACAGTTGGAACATGTGGTCGCAACAGCAGAACAATTCCTGGAAGGGGCTGTCGCCGAGCAAGTCATTTAGGAGTTTGTCGAGCAGGGGTCTATGGCAAAGCAACAAGTCGAGGCAGTTCGAGCTAATCATGAGGCCTTCGAAGCAGTGTTTCCCAGATTAGAGTGACTCAGGATGAGTCACAGGTGAGTGTTGAGGGAATGTTGGCCCTCGACCAAGTTTTGGAAGAACATTGGTCGTGTTTGACCATTTTTGGGACTTCGACAGGCTGGTCGAAGATGGAGCAACCAGGCGAAGTGAAGATCATGGGATCTCACCCATTTTGTGGGCTTTTTGGGTTTTAGGGTTTATGTAACGAGTATGGGATATCGGCCCATGGGTTCACCTATGCCGAGACCCCTTTTTTGTAATGTATAAATAAGTAGCTAGGCGATGTAAGAAGTAGACCTAGAGATTCGATGGCTTAGTGATAATGTTAGTTGTGTGCAAGAAGATGTGTTAAGGCTTGCAGAGCTAAGTGTAAATGTTTTGTAGGTTCTTGGTGTAGACAGACTGTGTAAGGATTTTTTCTTTGATAGAACTCGAGGAAGGAGGATCTGGCAAGGTGCGCACAGATCTCCTATCCTATGCGCAGTTGGATTTATGGATTGGTACTTGTGAGGATATTGAAGAGACTAATAAAGAAGAGAATAAGAGTTGGTGGACGTAACCCCACACTGGGGTGAACCTCATATATCATGTGTTATTGTGCTTTGTGCAATGTTTTTTATGTTGTTTATGTATTTGTTTTCTTATTGCACTAATATTGACGTGTAATAGATAGATCTACTGATGCTTAGTTCTTTAGGTATGAATGAATGTTAGATATGCTTGGATGCTATGTGATGAATGATTAGATGTACTTAGATCTTGATTAATACTGCGTTGTTCTGTAATCAGGGTTTGACCTGCGATGTGAATAAGGGTTAAAGATTAATGAATGTTAATTTCCAAGTGCTCTATTAAGTATTATGATCACAGATTTGTGTCCCAGCTAGGTTGGAGACACTTGAGTCCTACAACCCCCCCTGCCTCTACCTCGGGTGAGACTTTATCTGCTTCATAGGTGTTGTCGAAAGGGGCGATTGTTAAGGTTTTGTTGGTGTGATGTTGACGCATTGAACCCTGGGTCTGCCCCTGTGCCAACACATGTAGGTCAAGTAGTGTCTCATTGGCCATATGCACATGACATTTTTGAGGATGAAATATTCATTGAAAATGCTCGAGACTGGGAGGAATTCGTACAAAGAAAAGAAAAATTGGCATTAACTATAACACCCCTATTTCCCCCAATTTTTAAATATAAATATAAATTGCCAACGGACTGTGGAAGACTAAATATGTGTGAATGTTGGATTTGGTGAGCCTTTTTTATAAAAGGTAATGTATGTATTTATGTTATTAATTAAATATGTATATTTTTGCTTAACTACAGAAAAGGGGGTTTTCCAAGATAGAATAATGATGCTATGAGAGAGATGGTGAGGGGAACTAGAAATGGTTGAGATGACCCCCACCAAACTAGTACCTTTCTGGATTTAATTGCTCAAACCTGGAATAATCCTCTAACCCAAAAATGAATTACCATTTAGGCTGATAGTTGGAATATCCTCTTGAAGAGTTAATGAGGAGAAGGGGCAAAGTACCCCATCTGCAAGGCTTACAAAACTGACCACGAGCTGGGGATTCAAACCCATGCAATCTTGTTGAGGAAGACAAGAAATGAAGTAATTGTGTGGGTAGAGGCATATATATGAGAAAGAAGAGTCAATAGACCAATCTCCAGGAGAGGAAAGAGCACTTGTAGCTCTCGGGTTTGAAGGAGAACTGAGAAACAAGATCGTTCTAGGTGTAAGAATATATTGGAAACATTTTCATTCCAAGATGATAAACATGGCTAACAGGGGACTGTGGAAGTACTCATGCGGACCCCCTTTCTTGGTACAGATAAAATCATTTTCTAAGGACCCTATGGGAGGAGGAGAGTAACCTCCATCCTTGATTGTCATGGAGAAATAACAAAGAGTCTCTCTCAGAGGATCATGGTCTAACTAGGGCATGGACAATGGTAAATCCATTTAGAAGTGGTTGTTCCTACGGTTGGGTGGAAACAAGCACCCCTTTCAGTAGTCACTTCATGATATTTGGTTTCTAATAAGTATTTTTATACTCTATGTATTGGAATGGAAATGATAATTGAATTTACATTTCTATGGAAAAGTTCCGTATTGAATTTTTAAAGTAGAAATATATTTTTTTTCCTATGAACCCATGTTTTTGAATGGCCTCGTGTTTTCCTTAGCTTAGCATGTAGAGAGTTATGGGCCATAAGTCTGTGAGAGAGTTGGAGTAGAGTTAACTGGAATGCTTAAGTCCTGTAGACCTCTCAAAATTACCTTCGCAGGAAGACTAAGTTCGAATTCTATGGAAGGAGGATGCCTCCTTCAAACCCATCACCTGTATGACCAAGGGATCTTGTCCATGTCCTTATCCAATTCATAGATAATAAATTAGTGTGTACCCCACGAGAATTTTTGGAGCACCCATATGACCAAGGTCTAGGAACCCTACGCTAGATCTGAAAGGAGCTAAGTCTTTCTGGCTTCGAAAATCTGGGAGTTTGGAGCTCTGGGGTGTTATGACCTTACCACCTTAAAACTATCTGAAGGAAACTTGCTGCTATGGTTACCCACGAGATCGACCGACATGTGGAAGTTTCCCTAACTGTGGCAAATAGACCTATCCCATTGTTAAACCCTGACCCATTTACCAATCATGAAGTAATGTGAGCCACATAACTGAGGGTATTCGGGAGTCCCCTTGGCCATTGGATCAACGCCAAGGTAAATTCAGCATTGACTACTTCGAGAGAACAGAGGTGTTGTAGCACCAAATTCCCCAAATGTTAGAGTTACGAATTGATATGGGTCGTGGATCTAGGGAGTCCTTTGAGAACCCCTCTTAACCATCCAATCAACCAGTGGATGGACTCATGTATGGTACTTCGGTGAAGTCCTACTTCGAGAGGACAGAGAGGCCATAACCCTGAAACCCCTGAAGTTTGGACTTGCAAAGTAATAAGAACTGGAGATATAAGGAAGTTTTGGGATCTCCCATGGCTGTCATATCTATACCATGGTCAACCTGGCGTTGACCACTCCGGGAGCAAGTAGAAACTTGCACAGTGGATCCCCCGAATGTTTAATTTATGAAGTAACAGAGGTCATAGATCAATGGATCTATGTGGACGCTTCTTGACCATTAGATATAAAGGCATCGAAAGGATATCGATTCAGAGTGATGTGGCACCTTGACATCACCCAGCGTGATGTGGACCAATGTTTGGCATGCCATGTGTCACCTAGATTTGTATGTTTCGCATACCCTATATGTCCATTAAATGTGACACGTATCACCCACTTAAGGTTTCATGTGTCATCTCTTCCTTTCCATGTGTTACCCCCCTAGCACATATTATCTTTTCTTATTGGTGGGTGGAGTACTCAGGACCCACCTATGCTTAACTCTGCATTTAATATGCCAACACATGTAAAGGCGGACCCTTCGGGAGTCCAGGACTTCGAGACCCTGGAAGTTTAGGGTGCAGTTTCATAGATAGGCCGAAAGGCCTGAAGACTGAAGACACATGGTGAGATTTTGGGATCCTTTGGGAATTTGGGAATTCAGGACTATGGAGAGCATGTGTGCAGAAAGGAAAAGGGGCATTCAACGTCGAACGTTGAACTCCCCTCTAGCCTATGTGTTAAATGAGGATCAAGTCCCATCACTGGAATGGATGGTGGATAGACTTCCACCGTTAATGGAGGAACTTGGGGATGGTATGAATGAGATGGACCCACATGGGTGCCACATGGCCTTTGACTGATGACGACCAAAGAGATTCGAGAGACCATAACTTGCAATCCAAAACTCAAATTTGAGCTTGGTAGTATTCGTTGGAAAGATACAAATGAGTATAAGAGGATGGAGACCTTGGAAGGAGGATTCAAGACTAGTAAAATAAGAAACATTTTGATGCCCCATCCTTAGAAAGGGTACCTATGGGTTGGGTTTGTTACAAATTGGTATCAAAGCATGGAAACAACACTTGGCCTGCTTGGGCTCATGAACGAGTTTCTTAAAAAAATTTATTAAAGAAATTTTAAAGGGTAACACCCTATCTTACTCCATTCCTAAGAGGCTTAGATAAGCCTCTACTGAAGAGAGGAATGAGTCTTTATGTTGTTCTTATATGTCTTGTGAAATCTGAACTATGTGTTGTTCATAAACTAGTAGACGATTAACTAACATAAGATGTTTTATCAACACTCAAGCAATCAGTGGACAATAGGAAAACTATAACGTGAAGGATGGTGACACACCATGAATTCATGGAAAGCTTCCAAAATAGAGAGGAAAGGTATGATGAGAGGAGGGAGGTGGAAACCCATCCAGATTTGACTGAAATTGTAAGAATCCTCATGGAAGAATTAAAAAGTTGTAAGGATGACAATGAAAGGTTGATAAAAGAGAAGGAAAAGAAAACTTAAATTAATGCAGTCTTACTATAGAGTTTATCATATATACAAATGTAATTGCAACATGGACCAACATCCATTCATGTGGACATAGATCATATTAAGAAAACTAAAAGTCCACCTGAGATATGAAAGCATGGTCTTGAAAGTGGCTACACAAGGAGGAGTACCTCAAAGTAGGCCCAACATGGAGCCAAGAGACACTCATCGAAATTATCCTCTGGTGAGGAAATTGACAACTCCAAGGGATATTCTAGTAGAAAAACTAGTTCACATTCCCAGAGAAGAGGAAATAAGAGGAAACATTCCAAGAGTCATGACCCTAAAAAGTTTAAGAAATCCAAACCACCCACTTTCAATGGAGAGATTAAGAAGGGGGAAGAAGAAGAAGTTTGGTTGCTTGGCTTGAAGAAGTGCTTCAGAGTCCATGACTACTTTGAAAACTTAAAGGCTCAAATAACCATTTTCAACCTAAATGGTAAGGCCTCCATTTGGTGAGAGAACCTTAGGAATGTGAAAGGAATCCATGAGAAGGACTTGTCATGGAAACAATTTGATAAATACTTCAAGTAGAAGTATCCGTGAGAGAAATACTTTGTTGGGAAGACCAAGGAGTTCTATGAACTCAAGTTAGGGAAACTCATAATAGATGAATATATCAACAAATTCCGTGAGATGATAAGGTGTGTGCCCTACATGAAGGATGAAAAAGTAAAGATGAAACGATTTATTAGTGGATTACCTCAGTCCTTCTGAAACATAATTAATTTTGATGAACCAAATACTTTAGAGGACACTATCCGGAAGGCAAGGTATTTCTATGATCAATTCAAGAATAAGACATAACCTCATGAGGACTGGAAGAAGAAAAGTAATTTGGGATTCAATAAGAAGGGGTTGAAACCCTCAATATTTAAGAACCATGGGAAAGGTTATAAGATGAGCCTTCCTACTAAAAGTGTATATTTGAAAAATTTCTCATCTCAAAGTGGAAATAAATCCTTTGGAGCAGCCTCAGGTAATATTGATAAGACAAAGAGAGAACCCTTGAAATGTTGGGGTTGTGGAGAAGAACACCTGCTGAGGGATTACCCATATAAGAAATAGAAATAGGAGGGTCTACAACATCCAATAGGCTACCATAGTCAATTATGTGGCTAGGAGCATGCCACAAATTTATGCAACTTTGGATAATTGACAAGCTGACCACCAATCTTTAGTAGTGGAGATGGAAGGTATGATTGCCAACCATCTAGTTTCCATTTTAATTGACCCTGGTTCTAATTTGAGTTATGTTTTTCCTCAAATTGTTGAGAAATGTAAATTGCAGCAAGTTAAACATGTTAAATCATGGTTGGTACAACTAGCTACTGAAACCAAAAGAAAAGTAACAGAGGTCATACCAGCATTCCAATTCATTATGAATGGATTACCCACCTAAGCAGCCTTAAATATGCTTCCTTTAGGATCTTATGACCTATTGATTGGCATGGACTGGTTTGTTTCCCATAAAACCAATTTGGATGGTTATAATAAAACTTTGGAGTGTGAATATGAAGAAGGGAGAAAGATAACCCTACAAGGGATTCAAAAGAATTTCTCAGTGAGACAAATATCAACCCTTCAAGTGAAGAAGTATTGTTAAAAAGGATGCCCTTAATATGCAATACAAGTGTTGGACTCTATTGACGGTAGTAAACCAAGTGTAGATGACCATCCCATATTAAGAGAGTATAAATATGTGTTTCTGGAAGAGGTACCAGGTCTACCTCCAAGAAGAGATATTGACTTTTAAATAGAACGTTCACCGAGATTTGTGTCAATGTCTAGGACACCCTATAGAATAAGTACACATCAGAGCTATTTGAGCTCAAACTACAACTAAAAGAGATGTTGGACAAAGGCTACATTTGGCCTAGTGTGTCTCCATGGGGAGCACCATCCTTGTTTGTGAAAAAGAAGGATGGCACTCTCAAGTTGTGCATATACTATAAACAACTCAATAAGATGACCATTAAGAATAAGTATCCCTTGCCAAGTATTGATGAATTGTTTGACCAATTAAGGGGTGCTACAATTTTCTCCAAGATTGACTTGAGGTCTGGATACCATCAGGTCTAAAATAAGGATGAGGACATCCACAAAATATTCTTTAGGGCAAGATATGGTCACTATGAATTTGTGGTGGTGCCATTTGGAATTACCAATGCACCCACCACTTTTATGTTCTTAATGAATAATGTGCTCAGAAAAGTCTTGGACAGATTTGTATTGGTTTTCATTGATGATATCCTAATCTATTCCAAGAATAGGGAAGATCATGAATAAAATCTCAAGATAGTGCTCCAAGTACTAAGAGAACATCATCTCTATGATAAGTTTAGTAAGTGTGACTTTTTCCAAAAACAAGTCCACTACTTAGGCCATGTTATTTATGAAGAAGGAGTGGTAGTTGATCCTGATAAGATAAAATAATTTATGGATTGGCCTACCAAAAAGGATGTATCTAATATCAGATCCTTTATGGGCCTGGAAGGGTACTATAGGAGGTTCATAAAGGGGTTTTCTAAGATTGTTTACCCAAATACCTCCCTTTAGAAAAGGGAGTTAAATTCATTTGGACATCATAATGCGAGGAGAGATTCTAGGAGATGAAATACTTTCTAACCAATGCACCTATGCTGAAAATTGAAGACCCAAACAAGGAATTCCTTGTGTGTATAGATCCCTGCAAGGAAGGGCTCAGAGGGGTCCTTATGTAAGAATTACATGTAATTTTCTATGAATCTAGAAAATTTAATGAGCATAAAATCAATTATGTGACCCATGATCTAGAATTTGCCACCATAGCACATGCTTTAAAAATGTGGAGGCATTACCTCCTAGGTAGAATATTTGTACTTATGACAGACCATAGTGGGTTGAGATATCTTTTTGATCAACCAAAGCTTAATGTTAGATAAGCTAGATGGATGTATCTCCTTAGTGAGTTTGATTTTGAAATTAAAAATATCAAAGGAAAATAAAATAGGGTGGAAGATTCCCTTAGCAAAAGCATGAAAGTGATTCACTTGGTAGTTGTAAGCACCTACAAAATGAATGTCAAGGAAAGAGTCAAAAGTGCACAAGAAACAAATGCATTTTTCAAGACTGTAAAATCATACTTAGAACAATATCCCATAGGTCTAAAGTATGAGGGTTATCAATCATTGAATGATGGTCTGCTAACTTACAAAGGTAGGATGTATATTCCAAATTGTGATGAATTGAAGAGGTTCATAATGGATGAACTACACAAAATACCATATATTGGTCATCCTGGTTATCAGAATATGATCACATCCACTAGGAAATTATTTTATTGGCCCAGACTCAAAAAGGACATAGCTGATTACTTATCCAAATGTCTAGAATGTCAGCAGGTTAAGGCAGAGCACCGACATCCAGTAGGACTATCGCAACCCATACCAATCATAGAATGGATATGGGAAACCATTGTTGGCACAGGGGCAGACCCAGGGTTCAACTCTAATAGCGCACCAAAAAACCCTAACTATTGGCACTGCCAACAACACCTACGAAGAAAATGCAGTCTCACCCAAAGTAGCAATAAGGGGGTTGTAGGACACGGGTGTCTACAACCATAGGAAATCCAAAGTGGATCTAGAACACAACACACAACAATGTAGTTATTATTTATCTCTCTTAAGCCTACTTTGTGAGTTATATCTCTGATCTAACACAATAATGAAATAACAATATAATCGATAACGAATAACACAAAATCAAACACAAAGAACAACAAGATATATGTGGTTCACCCTATCCCTAGGGATACATCCACATAACTGTGTTTCTTGATATTAGATGGAAACATACATTTCTAACTGCACACTTAACTTGCAGATCTCTCTCTCTTTCTCTTCTTCTCTCCTCTCCCTGCGCACCCAACTACAGGGTTGATCTTCGCACCCAGTTGAAGATATTACAATATAGACTCAATATTGTTCTCAACAATAGTAATAACAGTGACTAACAATCAATTATCGAGAAACCCCCTCGACTCTCCTAGACCTTTATTTATACATAACATGACCACAGTCTAGGTATCAAAACCCTAGATCCAAAACCCTAGGTGCCAAAAACCCTAGGTCCACTTGACACGTGCTTTAAGGGATTTGCTAGCCTGTATTTCCTTCTTTTCCATGAGGTGCTCCAAAGCACTCGTTAATGTCTTCTTCTTCTTCTTATTGAGTTTTCCACGATCCTTCTTCTTAGATCCTTTATATTCCTTGATCTTCTCTTCCAATGACTAGCTTTTCCTTCGCTTCACTCCTTATTTTCTACTTCTTTAACCACTTCGACCCTTCCTCGGTTTATGTGCCTTCCATGTAGTTCGTACTTCGATTTTCTTCCTTAATCTTCTCTTTCTTACGTAACCAAGGGCCAACATGCCCCCAACACTCACATGTGACTCATCCTGAGTCACTGCAAGACTGATCCTTCCAATTTACTTCGACTGCAGACTGCACGAAGAAGCATGTTCTTTCTGTTGTGTCCCTCCCTTTCTTGTGTAGACTATCTTTTCTGTGTCTGGTACCCAATTTCAACTACACCTAGTACCTAGATCCTTCTTCCTTGCTTTTACTGAGAGCTTCGAGGTAGCTTGTTTTCATAATGCAATTTCAACCGGATCCCATTTACCAAACCTTATTTCCATTCTCCATTAAGGGTATTCAACTATGTATCTCCTCCTCATGTAACATAGGCAACCTCAAATGGCCCTATCCAATGTGTCCTGAACTTCCCTTTCTGCTTCATGAACTTTCTATCATATAACAATACCAAATCTCCCTGCTTAAATGATTTCCTCCTGATATGTCTATAAAGGTAAGCCTTTTCTCTTTCTTTTTGTACCTACTGATGAAATCCTGCAATAAAATTTTCTTCTTCCAGTTCCAGCAACTGTGCAAGCCTGTCTTGAACAACGTCAGTGTCATCCATACCTGTAAATGCTGCAATTCTTAAACTAGGAACCAAGTATTCCATAGGTACCACTGCTTCCAAGCCATATACCAACTTAAATGGGGTTTGTGTTGTTAACTTCTTACAAGTAGTTTGATAAGCCTACAATACTGCTGGAATTATTAAATCCCAATCATCTCTGTTAACACTAAATTTATGGGCTGGCATCACAATGTATGACATATGTAAACCAATTGGGAAGAAGAAATTTAAATTCCGTGGAATACTTTTATGGACAATTCATGATGCCCCTGGACTAACACATTTTTGTGGTATGTATAAGCATTCTAATATTGCTCTTTAATACTATATAATATTTTAATGTTATCATGGTACATGTTTACTTTTTAAATAATCTCATCGTATAATTGACATTAATCCATTTGTTGCGGGTCTTCAAACAAAGGGTAAATTTGCATGTCCAGTTTGTGGCCCTAAGATGAAGTATCGTCATTCAAAAATTTTAGGAAAGATGGTGTTTGATGAGTATAGGCACTTTCTTCCTAAGAACCATAGGTATCGTACTTCTGAAAAACATCTTTTCAATGGGAAAGAAGAGACTGGTTTAAAACCACGAAGAATGACACCTCACCTATAGAGGTTGGAATATAATAGAAATCATCAAGGTACTCAATTTTATAATGTATCGTAGATCATGTAATGTTTTGAATGTTTATTTTAATCATTGAATTTATTTTACCTTATTTGATAATTATTTTTGTGATTTCTTTTATGCTTCATGAAGGCTGCAATCATCATGAAGGTATTAATAATGGGCTTCCATGAGGAATGAAATATTATCCCACTCAATTCATGAGGTTGCCTTACTATGAGGAGCTAAAAATAGATCATTTGTTTGATACAATTCATATCGGGAAGAATGTGACTGAAACATTATGGCGAATCATAGATGGTAGGAGGGACAAAGAAAAAATTTTCAAAATTTGTACTGACATTCAGGAAGCCAATCATGCAATGTTAAGTGTGATCTGATATTCAAATAGATCAGATGGAGTACTAGACCAAAATAACCTTCCGTGATTATTAAAATAGCAACAAAGCAATGATGTAAAAGAAGTCATTCAAAGAATTAAATTTCCCACAGGTTTTGCTTCAAACATAAAAAATATCTTAACTAATAAAGGTGAATTTGGTGGGGTAAAAACACATGATTGGCATACCTTCATTAAGGTAATAATTTTTGTATACATATTTATATATATTGGCCTTATAGATATTTTATTTTTTTAACTTTTTCTTGTCTACTTTGGTCAAAACAAATAACGATTCATTTTTTTGTTACAGTATGTTCTACCGCTATCTCTCCCAAACGACTTTGACAACAACGTCAAACAAGTTATATATGATCTTGGAAAAGACATGAGGTAAGACGTAGTTTTGATTTATATACAAAATGTTCTTTCAAATTATTGGTGTACTTAATAACATGTTCTTTACTTGTAATGTAATGTAATATATTATATTATGTTATGTTGAAACATGTTTTTTTCTTGTGTCGTGATCTCATGTAGATGGTTGTCATTGAAATAAATCCATGAAGATGATATAAAGTATTGGAAGAGAGAAATTCCTCATCTAATGTGTGAAATGAAAAATTATATACCTCCTACATTTTTCAATGCACAAGAACACTACCTCATACACCAAGTTGAGGAGATTGAAATTTGTGGACCTGTTCACACAAGGACAATGTGGATGGTGGAGAGGCACTTGAAATCATTGAAGGCGTTGGTTAGACAAAGAGAACGTCCTAAGGGTTCTATGGTGGAGGGATATATGGTATATCAATCCATGGTATATATTAGTCAGTATCTTCTTAAGTTAGCAGCGCCAACTATGCATGCAGTGGATCACATTTGGGATGTGAACTCCATAAAAAAAATTGAAGATTAGCAGCATCTGTTGGGGAAAGGTAGAATGAAAAAAATGAAAGGTAATATATTAATAATTGTGAAAATTTATATTATTGATACATATAAAATTTTGTTTTTGTGTATATATGATCATACTCATTAATATATTAATATAATTGATTTCATAAATCATAAATATTTATAATTACCTGCATATTGTACATTATAACTAATATTTAATATTGGTGAATTATATTTTTTTTTATTCAGTTTGTCTAGAGTGGGATGCACTCCATTTATACATTGCAAACAATCTTGACTAGATGAATGTATGGATTGAAAGATGTAAACAACATAATGGAGGTAGGTTATCATGGCAATGACTATCTTAATTGGTTAGAGAAGCTCTTTGTAATGGAGATGCCAATGTTACGTAGAGGGAAATTGATCTAGCATATGGTTTGAAAGATGGACAGGTAAGCAATTTCACCCATTTTATTCAGTTATTTTATATTATACTAATGTGACTACATGTGTACTATATTTTTCAGATACTTTTGAAGTTATATAAATATATGTTAATTTATTAATTTACAATGCATCTTTTACATATCTGACATATTGCAGTTGAAACACCACAAGGCTATGTGGTGCAATGGTCGTAAATTTTGCATCAAACAATTGGATGAAACAAGGAAAACTTTTGATAGTGGGATAACTGCAGTATTCCAGGTTACTAATGTTTCCTCTAGGAGTGACAGACATCCCCGAGAATCTGAAAATAGATACTAAGGGTATTTAAATGATATACTTGAGTGTAACTTTAATTCCTTCAAATTAGTATTGTTCGATGTCAAATAGTATAGGTTACGAATGCATGAACGTGTTGAGGAAAGAACTGTTATTCAAAATGGCAATGGATTTCTAATGATTAAAACAACGATGTTTGAAAGAGGACATGATCACTATGTTTTTCTAATCCAATGTGAACATGTATTTTACTCAAATGTTCCAGGTGAAAGGGATTGGTAATTTGTTGTTTGATATGATCCAAGAGGAAGGCCAATTAAGTATACTCATTTACAGGAAGAAGATGATATTGAATATGAAGAAGATGATTCGACAAAATATCAGACAAAGACAGAAGATCATGGAGGGTCGACTGATGAAGAAGACGAAGAAGATCATCATCTAGGCATAGGAGACAATATTGCAATTTCTGATGATGATGTCGATGAAAATATGCTCGAAAATGACATTGATGACGATGATGATATCATCAATTCTTTCAACATCGTTTCAAAACCAGATGATGATACAGATGTCGAGTTCAATGAAGAATATCAAGATAGAGAATAAGGGTTATTACACAGATGTTGAGGTTGGATTAGGTACATGACTATATAAAATTTTAATTTGTATGAATTATTCTCTTAAAATAATTTACTTTTAATGTCATGGGTTAATTACATGTTTTTAAGTTATATGCGACGTTTTTATATCCTAGGTTACATTTTGTTTAATTATTATTTGAAACCTGAAAATAGTTGTCAATATAGTAAAGTATGTGGTAGACTAAAAATATCATTTAAAAACACATAATTTCATGTACCTTCATTAATTTTTGTTTTTGTAGTTTCTATGCATGAATCTTAATAGGACGTTGCTTTCGATTATTTTATATTTTATAGATTGGGTTTTAGGGATAAATTGAGAGTGATGTGAGGGAGAGGGGAGGGGCCATGTGAGCTTCCACCTTCACATGGTTGGCCTTGTTAAGTAGAGGATAAATTATTCTTGAAACCAATAGAATCTCTTTCATTTTTATACCATCATGGTCGTATAAGATTTCATCAATATTGTTACCTATTTGAATCTTCTTAGAATTACCATAAACCCTGTTTTTCATATGTTCTATTAGATATGTTAATGATTCCAAGTTTCATATTTGTATTTGAATGAAGTTCCATCTAGCTTGAAAAGTATCAAATTGATATTTCAAGTTGATAAACCAAATACAAAATGAATCTAGGCATCATTTGATATCGTCGCAAGAGAGACTAATGCAAATAATCTTGTGACGAATTTTCTATACTATCGTTGAAAAAAGTTCGTCAATAATTTTATGCCATTAGTATGTAATTTTGTACAAAAATAATGGATCTTGGGGAGCACACCAGGGTCAAGGAATGAGGAACAAAAATTGCACGAGGACTAGACATTGACAACAGGGACCTATGATTGGGGCCAACATTGAAATTTTTTCAAACAGTTTATGTATGCACTGAAATTTGTCATGGATAGACTATTTGCATGCATTAACGATATGGGAGGGTTTCTGGACCTAAATTTGAGTGACACACCCACTTTCTTCCATCATCAATTCATCATATAAATCATAAACCCTAATTTTCTTTCATGGTACCAAATTTGGTTGACGTAAGTTTTAGGCTTTCGTCAATCTTTCTTCATTTTTCTTTCAGGTTATACATTAATGTATATACAATGTATCTGTGTCATAGTTGTGATGAAAAATCCGTCTATTTCGTTGATTGCTTAATCATCACCATCAAGATAATAGAGGTGGGCAACAATGACATGTGAATGGGGCCAACGTCGAAATGTTTTGAAATTGTATCTGTATGCATTGAAATTTGACTTGGATAGACTATTTCCATGCCTTAATGATATGGGAGGGTTTCTGGACTCAAATTTGACTGACACACACTTTCTTCCATCATCAATTCATCATGGAAATTACCATAAACCCAACTATTTTTCATATGTTCTAGTAGGTATGTTAATGATTCCAAGTTTCATATTTGTATTTGACTAAAGGTTCAGCTAGCTTACAAAGTATCAAATTGAGATTTCAAGTTGATAAACCAAATATAAAATGAATCCAAGCATCATTTGATATCATCGCAAGAGAGACGAATGTAAATAATCTTGCGATGAATTTGTTATACTATCGATGAAAAATTTTTGTCGATAATTTTATGCCATTAGTATGTAATTTTGTCCATAAATAATGCATCTTGGGGACTACACCATGGTCAAGGAACAAGGAACACGGAACGATGAATGAGGAACAAAAATTGCATGAGGACTACACATTGACAACAGGGACCTGCGAATGGGGCCAATGTTGGCATGCCTTAACGAAATGGTATGGTTTATGGACTCAAATTTGAGTGACACACCCACTTTCTTCCATCATCACTTCATCATGTAAACCATAAACCCTAATTTTCTTTCAGAGTACCCAATTTGGTTGACACAAGTTTTAGGCTTTCATCGATCTTTCTTCATTTTTCTTTCAGGTTCTACATTAATGTGTATACAATGTATCTTCTTCATGTTTGTGATGAAAAATACCTCTATTTAGTTGATTTCTTAATCAACACCATCAAGATACTAGAGGCCGACAACAGGGACCTGCGAATGGGGCCAACGTCGAAATGTTTTCAAATTGTATCTGTATGCATTGAAATTTGACCTGGATAGACTATTCGCATGCCTTAATGATATGGGAGGGTTTCTGGACTCAAATTTGACTGACACACCCACTTTCTTCCATCATCAATTCATCATGGAAATTACCATAAACCCAGCTATTTTTCATATGGTATAGTAGATATGTTAATGATTCCAAGTTTCATATTTGTATTTGATTGAAGGTCTAGCTAGCTTGCAAAGTATCAAATTGAGATTTAAATTTGATAAACCAAATATGAAATGAATCCAAGCATCATTTGATATCGTTGCAAGAGAGATGAATGTAAATAATCTTGCGATGAATTTGCTATACTATCGACGAAAAAAGTTCGTCGATAATTTTATGCCATTAGTATGTAATTTTGTACAAAAATAATGGATCTTGGGGACTACACCATGGCCAAGGAATGAGGAACGAGGAACAAGGAACGAGGAATGAGGAACGAGGAATGAAAATTGCACGATGACTAGACACTGACAATAGGGACCTATGAATGGGGCCAACGTTGAAAGTTTTTCAAACAGTTTATGTATGCACTGAAATTTATCATGGATAGACTACTGGCATGCCTTAATGATATGGGAGGGTTTATGGACTCAAATTTGAGTGACACACCCACTTTCTTCCATCATCACTTCATCATGTAAACCATAAACCCTAATTTTCTTTTAGAATACCCAATTTGGTTGACGCAAGTTTTAGGCTTTCGTCGGTCTTTCTTCATTTTGCTTTCAGGTTCTATATTAATGTATATACAATGTATCTGCATCATCATTGTGATGAAAAATCCCTCTATTTTGTTGATTTCTTAATCAACACCATCAAGATACTAGAGGCTGGCAACAGGGATCACCTGCAAATGGGGCCAACGTTGAAATTTTTTCAAACAGTTTCTGTATGCACTGAAATTTGTCATGGATAGACTATTGGCATGCCTTAACAATATGGGAGGGTTTCTAGACTCAAATTTGAGTGACACACGCACTTTATTCCATCATCAATTCATCATGTAAACCATAAACCCAACTATTTTTCATATGTTCTAGTAGATATGTTAATGATTCCAAGTTTCATATTTGTATTTGACTGAAGGTCCAACTAGATTGCAAAGTATCAAATTGACATTTCAAGTTGATAAAATAAATATGAAATGAATCCAAGCATCACTTGATATCGATGCAAGAGAGACGGATGTAAATAATCTTGCGATGAATTTGTTATACTATCGACGAAAAAAGTTCGTCGATAATTTTATGACATTAGTATGTAATTTTGTACAAAAATAATGGATCTTGGGGACTACACCATGGTTAAGGAATGAGGAACGAAGAACGAAAATTACACGAGGACTACACATCGACAGCAGGGACCTGCAAATGGGGCCAACGTTGAAATTTTTTCAAACAGTTTATGTATGCACTGAAATTTGTCATGGATAGACTATTGGCATGCCTTAACGATATGGGAGGGTTTCTAGACTCAAATTCGAGTGACACACCCACTTTATTCCATTATCACTTCATCATGTAAACCATAAACCCTAATTTTCTTTCAGAGTACCCAATTTGGTTGACACAAATTTTAGGCTTTCGTCTGTCTTTTATATGTCTCATCAACCTTTAGTATTTGTCATTGTTTGGTCAGTTGTTATTCACTAAGTGGATAAGCTGAGGCATTCTTGAAATTTCCTCGAGCTCTTCCAATATTGCATTGTATTTTATTCTTCTAAATGTTGTCAACTATCTACCATAACATCTAAGAAAGGAAACGATTTTTCTAATGGAATATTCCCACCAAATTAGAATTCAACCTTTGTCACTTCGGGGCCTTGGACTTAGCTTCCATATTTTGGGGTGGATAACTTAACCTACTTCCCTATTGAACAACGGTTTAGCTTCCATATTTATAGGACCATGCAATTAATTCTTTCTATTCTTAAATATGTTAATTGCTTGGCTAGCAATTCTATCCTCCACTCAATTCCCATTATGATGTGTTGAGGTTAATTCTTCATTTCTACATTAATTTTTTGAGTGGAGATACCTTCCCTATATTTAAGAACAACTTAGTTAGTATGGTCATGGGATACCTTCATTGAATTTTACATTTACTAGTGGTAACATTGGTCAAGTGTGATGGGTAATTTTCCTTCTCATCATTCACTTGAGTGGATTCATCCCTTTGGGTTTAGTTATTAGTTTTGATTCTATATTATAGCAACCAAAAACTTAGATTATCCATCTTCCAATGCTACAATGATCCACTATCAAATGATTTATTTCCTCTAAGAAATCCTCTAGTTATACTACCCTTTCCCTTTGCATTCATATAGTTCATCTTGCCTACTTCTAGAGGATTCACTAGAAATAGCCGAATCCTCATTCACTATTGCAACTTATTAAATCAATAATTATTCAATATTATCCTTTTTTTGAATGCAATTGTGTTGGATCACTAATCAGCAATGACTATTTCTCCTTCTTGGTGGTCACAATTTTGGTTTCTCTAATTATTTTTGTCTCCATCATAATGATTATTTTGTAATCACCATCTAATAGTGTTAAATTGGGTAGAGTGAGATCTTCTATTTCCATATGAAATTGAAATCATTAATAGTCCAATTGATAATGTTGCAGTGATTCTTGGAATCTATTGAATGAATTCAATATGAAATGTTCATTGATCACCTTGTCGAAGCAATTGATGGATTTTATTATCAACCAACAACTCTAGTGGTCTTAATTTTGATTTCTCTAGCTTTCCCCATGTATCCTTCATCATATTTTTTACTATGGAACCATCATCCAATAACATATTGGTTAGACAGAGATCTCCTATTTCCATATGTATTTTTGTGCTCCATCCTTGTCTAAGATCATAATTTTTGTAACCTATACTACTTGTTTCATCGTATCAATAAATTTTTGGTATTGATGTCATTAATAGTCTAATTGATTGTCATGATAACCCTCTAAATATGTAGAATTAATTCTTCCCAAGTTTCTCATTGATCACCTTGTTGAATCCCTAGTTATAGCTTTTAGAATCTATCAACTCATTGTTCAATAATGTGTAGGTCAACATGAATTCTAGAGTTTTCTTATTTGTATCATGCATTCCATGTTCTATGGAAATCAACACAAATTCTCTCTCTTGTGCTAGTTTGAACATTCTTTGAACTTGGTTCCTCATTTCTCTAGTGTGTGTTGGTTGACATAGATTCTTTTGTCTTTGTGTCAACAAACACATTCTACTTAATTGTTTTCTTAATACAATGAATTTACAATTCTCTACTAATGATTCTCCTGTTATTTTGGTGTGAATGGACACATCTTCCTTTTCACCTATGTCAATTGACATAGCCATGACCTTTGTATTATCGAGATTGTAGGTCCATGTTATGGTAGGATTTGATGTTGTTTTAGTGCTCTTCATGTCAAAATGTTGTAGTAGGGATTATGGTAGTTAAGCTCATTAGGAGTTACAAGTCAGAGAAATGTTACATTGGTTTAGAATTGCGCTTTATAGGGATTAGGGGTTAATGTTTATAGGGGTTAGGTATGTCGAGAATTAAGGGTTAGGTGTTAGGGATGATAAGGGTTATAGTGTTATGGAGTAAAGTGGTTATATGGTTTGAGTATTATAAGGATTAATGTTTGTGAGATATAGGTATTAGGTGCTTAGGGTTAATAAGTTAGGCTTTAGCTATTTGGGGTTTATAAGTTAGAAATTATAGAGGTTATAAGTGATTAGGGTTAAAATAGGTGATAGAATAGTACTAATAATGGATAGATGTAACAATCAATGTACATGTTTGGGGTTATAAGGGTTAAATATTCAGGTTAAACTTTCAAGGGTTTAGGTGTTTGGGATTCTAAAAATTGTAGTGGTTATGAGTCAAATGTGTTTGGGGAAATAAATTATAGTGATTATAAGGGTTAATGGCCATAGTTTCTTAGGGGTTAGATGGTTAGTCGGTAATAGTGGTTGTACATAATATTATTAAAAATTATATTTACAGGGGTTTAGGTGGGATCTAGAAGAGATTTGGTGAAGATATCTACTTGTTGATCTACTAAAGGAACAAAGATTCGCACAAGATGTGCTTGAGCATGAGGTTGCCAAATTTAGTGCATCCAAATATCCATGTGTTTTGTCTTCTGATGATTCATTGGATTATGAATACGCTCAATGGTACTTTGATTGTCACAAAGGTGGAATGAGTTTGTGGAGGAAGACCAAGTTGATCAAGCATCATTTGTATCTAGGGAAGATGCTTCCTGACATGAACTTCACTAGCATAGTTGTCGTTAGTGGACAAGAGAATAACAACTTGTTTCTTCTTAAAACACTAAAAAATTGGTCCAGAGCCAAGAGAAAACAAGTATCCCAAGGTAGATATTATCTCATCAAGATCGCTAACCTAGTGGACATTGAAAAATCTGAGGCAGATATGAGTACGATCGAGCATGGATGGTACTTGGTTCTCCATATTTTCAATGGTCGTCAAGGGGGCACCAAACAATGCAAGACGTGTGGTTCTCTTTTAGATGTTGGACCCTATCTACGGTTGAACCAATTTCAAGGTGGGAAAGTCGTTAAAAAGAAAAGATAACTCTTCCCAGGCCCCCGATGACATCTCCAGATTTCCTAACATTGTCGTCCACCACCATGTCCTGGTTCAGGAATATTAACCCAATTATCTTTCGATGTTCATGCAGAGTGCACCCTTGATACAAGGATTCCCCATCTATTAGGATTGACTAACCGACCATGTCCAAGTGATGTTCACATGGAACATTTCCCCACTTCACTCTTCAAAGTTCTCATTTGAATATTTTCTACTACCACCAAGATCTGCACCAGGGGCACATGTTGATATCATGAACAAAAACTATATATTATATAATATATTCATATAACATATTATATAAAATATGACATATAATATAAAAAATATTTATAAAATTAAAATATATATATTATATAAAATATAAACAATATTTATAAAATTAAAATATTGTTATATATATATTACAAATATATAACATATATATGTTATATATGTAACATATATAACATATATATGTTATATATGTTACATATATAACATATATATGTAAGATATATGTTATATATGTTACGAAGAGAACCCGGCCGTGCCCTAAAACCATTCTTAATATTGCACACAGTGAAAACAGAATCCGATCGGTGCCATAACCCCATTCGCATTGCACAATGAACAGAACCCCATGATCGGCCTAACCCCATTCACATTGCACAGTCCAAAGTCGAACCAACCCCTAACCCCACTCACCCTAACTCGTCTCATTCGAACTCGGCCGACCCATTCCATACATTGATCCCTGAACTAAGTTGACCCCATTCGGCCCATTCGCATTCATCCTGATCCACAAAGGTAGAAAGAGACCCCAGAAAGAGACGCGATGACCCCAGCAAGGATCCATAGAGATAAAGAGTGACAAATAAGTGAACTAGACCAACAATGGCTTCCATTCCGATAAATTTTCCTCACTCTGTCCTTTTCAAAATTTTCATTCTGAAAAGTTTAGGGCACATATGCATCATCATTTGAATGATATATTCTATATATTCGATCTAGGGCACCATGTTTGAATTAGATATTCTATATATTTGTGTTAGGGCATATTCAAATTTAAATCTATGCCAACCATCTAAAACACTTCAAGAGTCCATCTAAAATACCATAACTGCAAATTGGGCAGCAAACAATGTGAAATATCCTACAGTCCAAGTGTTTGTCAAAATTCCACACTCAGGAATTCATATAAAATTGCTTTAGCAATGAGTAAATTCATAAAAACCTCTATAAAAATTTCAGTGGAAAATTGTTTGACGAAAGGCCAACATAGTAAAACCAAGAAAAAGACCAAAAATAATTGAGTGGGAATTTTACATTTTTAAATGCACACAAATCTCTTCATTAGGTTGGTAAATTTATTGTAGCATCATAACATTAGGTTGGTAAATTGAGAACATTTATTTGAGGGATAATTGTTTTTGGGCACCCCCAACCCCTCTAGAATTTAGTGAAATAATGATAATTTGTAACCAATTTTTAGGTCTTCCCCACTCTAAAGACCCCATTGATGGTGAGTTGTTTACCCTCTCTTACTTATTTCCTTTCTCGACACTTATCCAATGATATATCTGATTTCCTTTCAATAGTAGAAGGCATTTTCTTGTCCATGGCTAGTCCCCCCACCAACCCCCTTGGCTCCATCTTGAATTATTTTAAGGATCTTAACAAACATAAACACTTTAGGGAACTTTTTTTAGACTTCTTCTTAGGGTCATTTGTGGGTAGAAGGGATTGTGACTTAGTCTCTTTGACCAAAAAATTATTCGTTTAGACATGGACCAACTTAGTATCATTAGAAGCAAATCGCATATATACAGAGGGTACACTACATTCCCCCAGAACAATCTTATTCTAAATGATCTCCCCCAGCTCCTATAATAACTCTTTTGAGCCAGACCTTCCCTCGACCCTTTTTTATCCAATTAGGGACTCAAACATTGAATGAGGACCATCACTTTTTATGTCCATATGTTTAGTAGTGGCCTCATAACCAATTGGAATTGAGAAGCCACTAGGAACATTATGAAGGTGCAAGAACATGTATGAGATATACATACCTCTTTTATCTAGAGATGTTGTTGGAGTTAATGTGTCAGGTTGTGTAGAATCATTTCTAGATGTCGGCTGATGAGGATCGTTCTTTAGATACCCAAATTCATGACAAAACACACAACAACAAAAAGAGTCTCCAACACTCTAATTTTTGTTGGAATTTCCAATTTCTCCATTCTATATCCATATCCAATTTTTATAATAGACCTTCTATAAGGTCTAATTCGACCAAAACACGCCCAACCATGTGATATTCCTTCTCCATACATCAATCCTCCAAAGAAACAAATCAACCAATGGTATTTCCTATGACCTCCAATATCTTGCTATTCCAAAGCTCAATGGGTAAACCAAGCAACAATACCCATATCTTTTGAATGAATGTAGGTTCCCTTTGTGGGTCAAAGCCCAACATCCACCTCTTGAGACATAATCCTAATGGGCCCCATAACTAGTCATTTTCCAACAAAAGGGTTGCATATGCTTTAGATTGCATGAGAAAACATACCCAACCACATACAAGAAGATGAAAGGATGAGAAGTACCCCAACATAGGCTTCTAATGCTCACCCAACCATAGTTTCAAAGAGACACCTTTAACAATATTGCCTATAAAATATCCCAACCATTGCCATGGTCATCAAACCTTTTGAGTGCTCAACATAAAATGTTCTAATTTCTTCTTTGATGTGGCACTTATACTCTTTTTTTCATTGGGTTAGGGTGAACCTGTACAAACTTAAAATAATGTTTAATTGTGACTTTAGGTTAGGACCAACCTAAAAATAACTTAAAGTTGTTTCTATTAATTAAATTTTCTTTCATTTGGATCCCCTCCTACTAGGGATGACCTCATATGACCTAATGAGAATCATTCTTTAGACACCCAACTTCATGACAAAACACACAACAAAAAAAGAGTTACCAACACTCTAATTTTTGTTGGAATTTCCAATTTCTCCATTCTCTATCCATATCCAATTTTTATAATAGACCTTCTATAAGGTCTAATTCAACCAAAATACACCCAACCATGTGATATTCCTTCTCCATACATCGATCCTCCAAAGAAACAAATCAACCAATGGTATTTCCTATGGCCTCCAATATCTTGCTATTCCAAAGCTCAATGGGTAAACTAGGCAACAATACCCATATCTTTTGAATGAATGTAGGTTCCCTTTGTGGGTCAAAGCTCAACATCCACCTCTTGAGACATAAACCTGATGGGCCCCATAACTAGTCATTTTCCAACAAAAGGGTTTCATATAATTTAGATTGCATGAGAAAACATACCCAACCACATACAAGAAGATGAAAGGATGAAAAGTACCCCAACATAGGCTTCTAATGCTCACCCAACCACAGTTTCAAAGAGACACCTTTAACAATCTTGCCTATACAATCTCCCAACCACTGCCATGGTCATCAAACCTTTTGAGTGCTCAACATAAAATGTTCTCATTCTTCTTTGATGTGGCACTTATACTCTTTTTTTCATTGGGTTAGGGTGAACCTGTACAAACTTAAAACAATGTTTACTTGTGACTTTAGGTTAGGGCCAACCTAAAAATAACTTAAATTTTTGTCTATTAATTAAATTTTCTTTCATTTGGATCCCCTCCTACTAGGGATGACCTCATCATCATCAACTATAACATCAAGTGAATTTGACCTTCTTTTTTCTTAATTAGTCATCCATTAAGGTCATTTATTTCCTTCTTTTGTAACCACAATGTCAATGAAGCATGTGTTATGCCTCCAGTGGACCTTGTTTGACCATAGAGATACTTTCTAATGCCACATTGCACAATTTCAAGAAATATGTTCCTCCATTAGATCTTTTTTTTTCACATGCCTTACTCTGAACTTTCTCCATTGTAGGTATTTTTTTTTGTATTTTTGGTTTTTTCTTACTGTGTTTCATGCTTTAGCCACCTATTGAAGAGTGGCATTCATATTCTACATAGTGCTTCATTTAGCCATGGGTTTCGGGCCTTGGTTACAATCTTTGGAACAAGGCTCTTCATCAATGATGCAACAAAAATGTAATGAAATCCATGTATCCATGCCTCAAATGTGCCAAGTCTAACAAAATGGAATCTCTTGGTGAAATTTTCCTCTAGAACATCCTCCAACAAGCCAACCATATTTCTCCACACGTTGGACGATGAATGGTGCTACGAAAAGATGGAATAAAGTGCATAACCTCCACAACTCGTAACTGCCATTGAAATCTAAGGATGTTTTGTTGTTCTTGGATGGCACCCACATTTTTAGGGGGTGGCAACTAGCTCCACCTAGGCATTGCACTCCCTTGTGGGGTGTGAGAGAACTCTAGAATCTCTATTGTACCTAGAAGGTGAATCAATAGGTTGGCTACCCATTGGGTTAGGGTGAACCTGTACAAACTTAAAACAATGTTTAATTGTGACTTTAGGTTAGGATCAACCTAAAAATAGCTAAAAGTTGTTTCTATTAATTAAATTTTCTTTCATTTGGATCCCCTCCTACTAGGGATGACCTCACCATCATCAAATATAACATCAAAATTTGTCCTTCCAAGTGAATTTGACCTTCTTTTTTCTTAATTAGTCAACCATTAAGGTCATTTATTTTCTTCTTTTGTAGCCACAATTTCAATGAAGCATGTGTTATGCCTCCAGTGGACCTTGTTTGACAATAGAGATACTTTCTAATGCCCAAATAATTTGGTAGAAGTGGGGCTTGTTGCAAGGATGAAGGTGACTAGGGGTTGTTCCCCTACTATATGATGCTCTGACAACTCTTTAGGTAAGACGATGGGTTGATCATCACTCTGAAGGTATTTATTTTCTACAACATCGACCAATAATTTATTTCCTTGTAGCTTTCAACCAACTTATTGAAAATCATATCCATGGGATTATTTGATAGGCTTGCAAAGTGTCATCAAGTTTCTTCCTTCTTTCCATGCAATGTTGAAGAAAAAAATCCTCGTCGTAGAATTATTCAAGAGCCTACTCACAATCTCAAAATCCTGGAAATTGCTTTGATGAAACTTGAAATTGAAGACACAACCCTTGGACAATCCTTATGAAACCATTAATGTGTTGCAATTCCTCTCAACATACAAATGAACAATTTCATCATAATATCCTTATGAATAATTTTTAGTTCTGCCATAAATTCCCTAGTCGTGACCTCCATTTGTATTTTCAGTATCTGAGATGGAGGTGCTAAGATGCTAAGTATGTAATGGTGGGGTTAGTTGTTAAGATGATGGGGAGGTAGGGTTTAAAGGAATGTGTTTCACCTTATTTTTTATACTAAATGCAAAAACAATTCATCATAACATCTTCATGAATGATGCCCATGCAGCCAAATGCACATGGAATATGTTTCACTTATCATGCAACATGGATTAGGTAGATACCCTATCTTACCACCACTTCCCTTGCCACCCTTAAGTCCTTATTTAATTCCATAGGTTTATCATGTGTTTTTGTTGTTTAATGGAGCATGTGTTTTTGTTTCTGTCAGGATTTGGTGGTCTGTGCTTTTCATGCAACATGGATTAGGTAGATACCCATGTTCAACCCTAGGTTTCTTTGATTCTTACAAAACTATTATTGTTTCTCTATAGTATTGGGGTTTAGGATGGCCTTGTGGGAGTTGACAATGCAACACATGGGGGTTAGCAAAAAGTAGAGGTGTTTTGTGTCGTGTGGTTCCTCTTCCTTGAGTAGAGGGTGCCTAGTTGGGTTATCCTAGTCTAGTATTTATATTTTTCTATACCATTTCTAGAAGTTATGGCATTGCTCAAGTTCAAGTGAGAATTTTTTGTTTAGGTTCATTATGCACAAATCCAACAAACAACAACCTTAATACTATTTTTTTCATAGATCCATATGATAAATTTATCATGTCCTTAGTGTTTTCAATTTTTTAATATGTACTTAATATGTCCAAAATAAAGAGGGATATCACATTAAATTAGGTGCTTGACCACTAATATTGGTAATTTCACCCTAGTCTAATTGTGCATCCAAAACTAAAGATACAAAATTTTTATTTAGAACTATGAATATGATGATAGAATACTAACTAACAACACATGCACATGCAACTAAAGGTACAAACAAACAGGTACCTGTCAGATATTTCTTCGTCAAGTGAGGAAAGCTTAGGAAAAATAGAGGTCAGAAATGCGACTGCATTTAGTAGATATGATAAGAAAATAAGGACCAGAGATGAAAAAGTCAGAATAAAATTTTGTAGACGCATGAAATTTTTTCTTCTTGAAGGAGGATAATGCTCTTATGATGATGACATCATAGGAGACATAGATGTTCCACTAAGATATAAGCATCTGGTGAAGCAATGGGTACCTAAGGAACTACCTCCTATAGATGTTGACTTCGTTGTCAACAATAGGACATATCGCATTACACCAACCTCCCTACATGGCTTGGGGCTATTTTCCATGGATGGAATAATTATAAAATACAATACAATAACTGAATTGATGGACTATGTCGGACCGTGTTACAATTATAATAATTGGATGTGGCTGGTCTGGTACATGCAAAGTATGTGAAGATATGCACTCGTCCCAAATTATGTACAAATAATAAACAAGGATACAAATAAGGGAGCGACTATCTATATTTATGGAAGGCCTAAAGCTTCCGGCAATATCACAGGGTTTATAAACAACACACGACCGGGGACAACAAATAAACAACCGAATTGCTTATTTGAGGGACGTGAAGAGAATCAAGTAGTCCTATAGCTCCCAAGGAAGAGTTATTAGTGGATTACCATTTGAATCGAATAGAAACATTGACTAATAGTGTGTAGGTTCTTATGCAACACCTCTTTAAGAAACCTCTACTTATTTCATTATATCTTTTTATTATCTTTAACATTGTTGTAAATATTATCTTTAACATTGTTTTTTTGTTATCATTAACAATTTTTTAAATATTTGGGGGTTCTAATTATATTTTAATGTGGAAGGATGATCATGGAAAAGGGCCAACCGTAGAACATGTAAATGATTATCAATTTCCACTTTCATTTTACGTTGTTTTTATTATTTTCTTATATAATTTTATTGAAATAACATTGTTTTTGTTGAAATTATATGTAGTTAGCAGGCCATGTGGATCATGATTCCGTCAATGAGGAGAGGTTTTAATCTTGCGTTGATCCAATGCTCTTATTAAAAAAAAAGATCATTAAAGCTAACAAGGAACTTGTTAGCTTGTTAGATCATCCAGAACAAACTTCAGACGTCAAAGAAAGGATCAAGCTCTTTATGTCACAACTTAACACATATAAGGTAATAACCATAATTTTTTATTTTTTTTAATGCACTCATATGTTCAATTATGATACTTTGTTCCTTTAACTATTACATTATCTCACAAAAAAAAAAAAAAACTTTTTTATAAAGGAATATTTGGAGCCTGTTCAGCCCGAGGTTGGTAGTAGTGGCACTATAGAGACACTGCAGAGTCTTGATGCGGGCGTTCATACAGCTGCTAGAGCACTATTTATTTCTCCATCTTCCACACCTCATTTATATAGGAGCCATGACACGCATCGACATGCATCCACACCTCGATCAGATTCTAGAGATGGTGGCAGAGATGAGGATCATAGTGATGTGGTTGAGATGGTTGCATTTCCTGGAGCTAAACGTGTGACAAGCATGGGGACCCTTCCATGCACATTTTTGGTCGAAGATAATGGACTTCCATTAAAACAATCAAGACTCCCAGGTAGTTTTAATTCATATTTTAATTGTTTAATGTTGTCCTCATACAGAAATCATCTAGATTATTAATTTTAAATTAATGATCATATATTTTTGTGTGTAGGAAATGACCTTTTTTATAGGCGCGTAGAGAGCAAGGCCTTGTCTATTTTTGGGGCAACCTTACGCATGAGGTGGTATTTCCAGAAATCCAACCTCAAAAAGGAACTTATGGATTATCTTGAAGTCCTCTTTGGTGTAGACAGGTTTAGTACAAAAGCTGTCACATCTATAGTGGGTAAATATTTAAAATATACTCAGGATGTTTATATACAAAGCTTGGCAATAAATCCTAGGTATGAGCATCCTCCCTCAATTCCAGAGAGGGAGTGGAAGGTGATCATTGATGATGCAAAAGAGAAGATTTTGAAAAAATCAGGAGAAAAAATAACTGGTACACCAAGGTAATTACAAATTTTTGAATTCAATACTAGCTTTATTTTTCTTTAGATCTAAATAAAAGTGTGGTTATATATAACATACTTGAAAATTTTGATGATAGGTTGCATGACACTTCAAAGGAAACCAAAGCACGGATTGACAAACATGGCCAACACAAGCTAAGCCAGGAAAGCTACTCGAGGTTACAGTGACGAATCGTAAGTACCCAAACATCTTAAGAATACTATTTGTATCACCTTACAACTTTAAGGTAATTGCAGCGAAAAACATTAAAAAACCAAACCCTTATGCAATGCAGGGTGACGACTTCGGAACTGAAACCATGGAGGAAGACCTCCAACTTGGTTACAAGTATGGTTATAAAGTCATGGTTGATCATAGGAAAAGCATGGGTCAGACCCCAAGATCCAATTTGCGGGATAAGGTAAATAAAAATCAGTCCACGTTAACCTTTTGTTACTTATAAAATACGTAAATGTTTGATATCATCCATAATTTAATGTCTTACTTTGTTTTAATCAGGGGAGAAGCACTATCAATGAAACCATTAGTATTGAATAGCATAGCATTGATAGTGAAACACCGCCAGAAGATCTTGGTGCCCCCCAGCAACCCTATCCCAGTGAGGTGCAGCCCCAAGATGTTCCTGTGACTAAGGCCCACGATGGTAAAATGTCTATATATTAATCATATACTTAATAATTTTGTACTTACAAATTTTTACGTTTCAATGGTAGATAATGTCATAGATGATCATCCTCAACCTGAAGATCAGGTGAATATGCCGGAAACCATTCCAACTATGCCGACTAGAGGACTAGGTAAATAATTACATTGCAAAAAAAATTTTAATATTAATGAACTACTTCAATGATATTTAAAAATTGGCCATATAAATTTAATATTTTTTATTTTTTTAGGTGATGGCCCCTCACAGCAGCATCCACACCATGGATACGAGACTAGATGTACTCGGTGTGAAAGGACTGAAACAACATCATCTGCTGAAGAGCATCCAGTAAATGAAGACATGGGTGTGGATGATTTGCTTAAGAACTGGAAAGAAAAAAGGAAGACTAAAATAAATTCATGATGTCATGTAATAATTTTATAAGACAGTTAGATGTACATTATATAACTGATAATATACACAAGGCTGTTTCTATGGCTTGTATATATCTGTGAATGTAATTTTGTTATACACTTAATGATAATTTCAGCTTCTCTTAATGATGCAACTTCCAAAATCTTGTGACATGATATATGCAACTTTGAAAGTCTTGTGACATGTTTCATTGTGTCTCACATGACAAAGAGCATTACCATTCTTTTCATTGTGTCATGGACATGGTGTTGCTACTCAAAATTGCCTCAAAGCCTACTTATTCATTCCTCTATGATATGTACAATGATGTTGAACCTTCCACAAACCATTGCAAGCAAAAAAATAAGCCAAGGACAGGAACCCAAGGATTTCAATGTTAAGGTCTTGTGATTCCACAAGGTGGGATACAAAGAGGAATTGTTTACATGCATAAACATGCTAAATACCTTGATTAAGAATGCGTATGTAACAAGTTGAACATTGAAATCATAGAGTGATGACATAATCGAGCAATATGGGTGGTCATAGATGTTTAGCTATTATTCAGTCATTTAACCTTTTAATGTCTTTGAAAAATGTAGGTTTGAAGGGTGGTCACCTCCACGATCCAAAAAACATTTTCAAAAAGGTGTAAATCATTTTCCTCTCTTGCTTCATGAAATTTTCCTTCATTTCCTTGTATACTTAAATTCAAAATCGGAAAAAAATGACACATAGCATGCACAACACATAATTTTTTTATGACTAGGAGTAATAGTAATTTTTCATATTCATAAACAAAAAAATGAGACTTATGTTTTAATAAAAATTGGTCAAAGAGATTGGTCATGTACGAGAAAATTTCCATTGAACCACAAACATATAGTGTAGATACCACCACCAACCTAGGCTATGAGGCCACCATGGTGAAAAAACCAAACAATAAGATTCTATATTTATCATCCCAACCTTTCTACTCACATTCTTACCTAACCTTCTCAACACAAAGCATTACAAGAATCTGATTCATCCTACAATAGATAAGGAACTCTCTTCCACTACATCATGCAACACAAGGAATATATTCACTTTATGTACTTCATGGTCCCTTAGATATATTATTCTCTCTAGTTTTGTTTAGTGTTGATAGAAAGAGCTTGATCTATTGTATTCTTTCTAAGAATTTCCTAAAAGAACTATATTTGTCTCTCAATGTGTTAGCGATACTTCTTGTATAGGGGGGGTAGAATGCATAAGAAGGGTTAAAAAACCCATTTGTCCTAATTTTTGGGCGATTATGCGCCCATGGTAAGCAACGAGCAAGTCCGAGCGGTCCAGATTCGCGCTCCCGGATCAACGATGCACGTTGGATTCCGGACCCCCCTTGCCTTCCGNGGGGGGGGGGTCCGGAATCCCATATGCAGCTTCTCGACGGCCACGATTGAGGCGCCCAGATCAACGGTGCTTGTACAGCCCCGCCCTTCTTGACTGCCCTGTGATTAACCAGTGTGGGCCCTATCCCCGTCATTTCATCCTCCCTTCCGCCTTTCCCCTGCTGTCGTGTGTCATCCATTCATATCTCCTCTTTGGTCCATGTGGTCTTCCCTTCTTCTCATCATCCACTCACTGCTTGCCACGTGTCCCATTCCTCTCCACGTCAGCCTCTCACCTAAAGGCGAGTTCTCTCCTTCCGTCATCCTCCTCTCGTCGCGTCACTCCTTTCACGCCCTTATAACTCGACACAAACATTCCTGTCATGCACCTCATCCTCCACGCTGGCCTTCATACCTGTCCCTCAAGCTATTCAGTTATTCCAGGTGGCAGCGCGAGAAGTCGTCCAGATCCCGAAGTGCTGAGTTGGCTGGGCCGTTCTCAATCCCAAGAAGCAGTTATTGAAGCGGTCGGTGGTGGTTAGACATCGTTTCCGCCATAATGGGGACGTCCTACAATGAATTAAAGGCACGTTGATTCGCCGATGTAACTGTCAGAATATCTATCGTGTCTGCCACAAGTTGCGCGATTAGTCAAAGGCTGCGGCTGCAGAGTGTCAAAAGCCATGCAGATGCAAAGCTTTCAATGCAGTTTCTTGGTTCCGCTACTGTTGTTGTTTTGAGTATATGTAGGAATTTTTTCCATTTTTGTATCTATCGATGGTAGAGCTAAGCTCTCGACTGTAAAGTTTTAGCGACATTCTGGTTTCCGGGTTATGCCTCTGTGTTTGAGACTTCTTGGTTTATGACAAACAGTTCTTCTTTTTACATCTTTGTTTCATCTCATGCCGGAGTGTTCACAGTTGAATGATTCACGTGGATTGTTGCAGTTATGTTATGATAAAGGATTTGTCGTGGCATTTTTGTACTCTCTGGTTTTCTGTGTTTGGACATAAAGAGACTTTGTGTTTGAATTCTTTCTTCTCCAGTCTGTGATGAACTTGATGTTTATTATAGACCTCTGCATCCTTATTGCATAAGTCTTTCACCTGCTCGCCTTTACTACGACTCACTATTTGGAGTTTATCAAGACCTCACTCGTCCATGCATGCCTGGTCTGGTTTCCGAGTTGACACAATGTTGTTTCGAGTTTTCCTCCATTTGATCACCCTTTAAAACAAATCGTGACATTAAACTGATGGGCGTCGGGCTTTGCTCCTGCTAGCAATCCAGGAGTGACTTCCGATAGCCAACATTTCTGGCACCGTTGCTGGGGACGAAGTTGAAGACCTTCCCTGGGCAGAACGACAACGATTAACTGATTTCTGAAGGTGCATCAGATATCAGAACTTGAAGATTGCTACTGTGCACCTGGTGACTCCACTGTGACGACTCCGCTGGGGATAACCTGTTCTATCAACTGTGGCTTTGAGAGGCAGACATATGAGGTCAAATCCACATTTGCCTTTGGCCATACCAGAAGCAGACTTGGAAGCGGTGCACAAAAAGGGAAAGATAGCTGCAAAGAAGTTTCTGTCGATGAAAAAGGTAATACTCCCTCCCCTTCTGTGAGAACTCCATTTTCAGATTCTCAGTTTCCTAGTCGTCCTTCCTCTGAAGTTTTCTGTTTTATGAACTTTGGGAGTGTTCCTGCTAAGTTTTCCCCTCCTGGTCTAGTATCAAAGGGAGAAATCCTTGTCACTCCCCCCTCAGGAGGTTTCACTACTCCTCCTTTGGTTACTACTGCTACACAGAGAGAAACACTCGCACACTCAGGTCCCTTAGACTTATCTCTGTTTTCCCCATCATCTCCTGTGAGGACCTCTTTTCCTTCCTCACCCGTTCACACTCCATCTCCTCTCAGTTCTCCTCTGCTCAACATCCCTATGGCTGGTGTTAATCCCCCTCCGAATAGAATGGATGCCATAGTCGCTGCTAGATATGATCCTTTGATTCTTCCTCAGCCTTTGAACCCTCTCCCTACTGGAGACTATTTGAAATACATGCCCAAGTTCAATGGTGAGGGAGATGTGACTGCTGAAGAGCACCTGAATGCCTTTTACAGCTATGCCGACAACCTAAATATTGAGAATGAAGATGTCTGGATGAGAGTCTTCGTCCAGAGTCTGGATGGTGAAGTCAGGAAGTGGTTCAGGGGACTGGCCCCAGGATCCATAGCTGGGATTGAGGCTCTGGATAATGTTTTCCTAAGACAGTGGGGGGATAGAAAATATTACATATATTACATGACTGAGTTTGGGTCCCTGAAGAAGCAGGAAGGGGAGTTTGTCTCTGACTTCTCCAAAAGACTCAATAAGATGTATAACAAGATTCCTGCAGAGATAAAGCCTTCCGAAGCCTCTGCTCAAATTTCATATGCTAGTGCATTTGACCCTGACTTCTGTCTCGTATTAAGAGAAAGGAGAGCCACCTATTTAGCTCAGATGCAAGATGCAGCTATAGAAATGGAATCCAACATGTTAGCAGCTGACAGACTGAGAAACCAGGCTAACACAAACAGAAGAAAAGGAAAATCAGAAGCCTCGACTTCTGACTCCAACATCTCTGGCCCATCATTGTCCCACTCTCAAGTAAGCGAGCTGGCTCAATTAATGAACTTTATTAAAGAAGAGGTGGAGAGATTGAAGGTGGAAAGGAGGCAGATGTATAAGGGCCCTCAGAACACCGAAAGTAAAGGAGGTTTCAGGAGACCAAACAATTTTGCTCCTCCAACTATGCACAAAGAGAAGGAAAGAGACAGAGATGACCAAAGGATTCAGGCTCCCTTTTAGAACAACTTTATAGCTGATGAAGAAGAAAGAAAACCAGATGAGCCTGAGCCTAAAATCCACTCTGTGGAAGTCACTCCTCCTTTCCCCCACCTAACTCAGTCAGCATACGAGAAGTCTCTCATGGATGGTCAGCTAAATGAATTGAGCAAGGGAGACAAAGCTGGTGGTGGCCGAGGCAGGTATAACCTGAGATCAGACAAGAGGGTAGCAGCACCTGATGTTCTCAAGTCATCCACTAGAGCAGAGAAGCCTGCTGACGAGGTAGCAGACAACCACATAGGTAAGAAGGCCCCTCCTCTCTCCCCTATCATTCAAAATCATGCTCCTGAGATTAGAGAAATTCCAAAGCTCACATCTTCCTTTAATTTTGAGCATGAAATTCAAAAGATCAGAATCCCCGTGCCCCTCACTGAGTTAATCAAACATGGGGAATTCAAAAAATGCTTCTCCGACCTGTTGAAATCTGAAGCCTCTATCCCTTCCACAGACTGCATAAACCTCCAAGATGAAAGGCCTCCAGTGGTCCTAGGTCCCATGGTAGAGGACAGAGATGATTCATCCCCTACCTTCTACACCTACCTGAACATACATGAAAAAGTGTTACATAATTTCTTAATGGATTCAGGGGCCTCCCACAACCTCATGCCTAAAGCCGTCATGGAAGAGCTAGGATTAGAAGTCACCAGAGCCTATCATGACCTCTATTCCTTTGACTCCAGGAGGGTACAATGTTTGGGAGTCATTACGGACCTAGTGGTTTCCCTGTTTCAGCTACCCATAAAAAGTATGGTCATGGATATAGTGGTAGCTGATGTTCCCCCCAAATTTGGCATGTTGTTGTCAAGGTCTTGGATTAAGAGACTTGGAGGGACTTTATAGATGGATCTCACGTATGCCACTATCCTGGTCTTCGGGGGGGAACATAGGAGATTGCACAGAGAAGCCCAGCTAGCCTACATAGTCAGTGATGAAGCAAACCCCACTAATCATCCCATCTATGCCTTGGACACTGACTTAGGATATAGCTTATTACAGGTCACTGATGAGCCTAAGACCCCTTTGCAGATCAAAAAACAGCTCATTCCTAATCAAGGGATGCCTCCTTCGACCACCTCTGTTTGGAAGATGTTCTTTGATGGAGCTTCTTCCAGTATAGGTGCAGGTGCCAGAGTGGTATTCAAATCCCCTTCTCAGGAAACCTTATCACTGTCATACAAGATGGAATTTGAAGTCACCAACAACGTGGCAGAGTATGAAGCTTTGGTTCTAGGGTTAAGGGCTGCAAAAGAAATGGGAATCAGGGAGATGGCTATGTTCGGGGATGCAGAATTAATTGTCCAGCAGGTCAAAAACATCTATCAGACCAAGCACCCTCGCCTCAAGAATTACAGGAACGAGGTATGGGATCTAATTGATAGTTTCTTCCTGGCTTTCAACATCTCTTTCATTTTGTGGGAAGAAAATGCTCTAGCCGACTTCCAAGCCTTCTCAGCTAGTTTTTTCGAAGCTCTTGCGCTGCCTGATGATAGATCAGAGGTGGAAGTAAGATACAGACCCTCCATACCAGACAATGTCAAACATTGGAAGGTATTCGAAAATGATCAGGAGATTGAGAAATTCCTCCAATCCATCGATGACTTCTCTGCATTACATATAGATGAGGACCCTAACAAGGAACCTGACCACCACCCTGGGGAGTTGTTGAATAAAGTTGTTGATCATCATATTATTCAACTGCCAGGCAATCATATACCACGAGGTCTGATCCCATTAGAAATATTGTTTGACGAGAACGATGTGGATGTAAAGGGCATAATTTCAGGTGATGATGCTGATACGACTGAATGCAACATAGGCACACCGAAGGAACCCAAGTTTGTCAAGCTGTCGAGGAGTTTGACTGAGGAGCAGAGGATCGGATATACTGATTTGCTGAGGGAGTTTGCTGACGTGTTCACGTGGACCTACAAAGACCTCAAGACATACGACACGTCAGTCATAGAGCACAGGATCCCATTGAAAGAGGAGGCTAGACCTTTCAAGCAGAAGCTAAGACAGATAAATCCTATGCTGTTACCTGTCATGGAGAGGGAGGTAAAAAAGCTGCCAGATGCCCAAATCATAGTCCCCTTGAGATACTCTAGCTGGGTAGCCAATTTGGTCCCAGTAAGGAAGAAGAGCAGAGAGATCAGACTTTGTGTCGATTTCCAGAACCTGAACAGGAGTTCGAGGAAGGACAATTACCCCTTGCCCAACATGGATTAGATATTGCAGAGGGTCACTGGTGCATCTCGGATATCTATGATTGATGGCTTTTCTGGCTATAATCAGATATCANTCATGCCTGAAGACAGAGAAAAAACAGCCTTCACCACTCCCTGGGGCACATTCATGTATGCCAAGATGCCCTTCGGATTGATGAATGCAGGGGCAACATTTCAGTGAGCCATGGACATAGCCTTCATTGGGGAAAAAGATAAGTTTGTGGTGATTTACCTAGATGACATAACAGTCTTCTCCAAGACTGATATAGAGCACCACTGCCATTTGAAGAGGGTTTTCCTGAAATGTCGCAGGTTTGGCCTTTCCCTAAATCCCAAGAAATCATTGTTCGCTATGCAAGAGGGGAAACTGTTAGGCCATATAGTCTCAGCAGAGGGAGTAAGAATTGATCCTGACAGGGTGGAAGCAATTCAGGCCCTGTCACTTCCCAGATCTAAAAAGGAGGTCCAAGAATTTTTGGGAAGGATTAATTTCCTAAGGAGGTTTGTCTCAAATTTTGCTGAATTGGTGAAACATATCACAGCCATGCTCAGGAAGGGCCATGAGATAAAATGGACTGCTGAACCCAGGGAGTCTTTTGACCAAATAAAGAAAGCATTGACTGAGGCTCCTGTGCTGATCAGTCCAGATTATTCTAAAGATTTTATGATATTTTCTTTTGCTTCCTTTGACACAGTAGCAGCGGTTCTGTTGTAGAAAAATGATCAAGGGCAAGAGCAGCCTATCGCTTTCTTTAGCAAGGCGCTGAGAGATGCAGAGCTCCGATACGAGATCATGGAGAAGCAGGCTTATGCCTTGGTGAAAGCTCTCAAAGCTTTCAGAGTCTATGTCTTACACTCAAAAATCATTGCATATGTCCCTTCAACCTCTGTGAAGGACATTCTTACACAACCTGACATAGACGGAAGAAGAAGAAAATGGATCGCCAAAATCCTAGAATTTGACCTGGAGATTAAGCCCACCAAGCTAATCAAGGGGCAGGGTTTGGCCAAGCTCCTGGACGAATCCAATTATAAAGCCTTGGAAATCAATTTTATCAATGAGCAAGCTGAATCATCCAACAGGGGTTCCCAAAGCACTGTGCCACTATCAGCGTGCCCCTGGTACCAAGATATCTTGTATTTCCTGCAGGAGTTGAGACCCCCTGATGGGATGGAAAAAAGCAAGGAAAGAGATTTAAAGCTCAAAGCTGTCAAGTACTGTCTTATTGGCCAAGCTTTGTATTGGAAAGACCCCCAGGGGATATTACTATTGTGTCTGGACCCACAGCAGGCCCAGAAGGTTATGAATGATTTCCATAGTGGTCTCTGTGGAGGCCATTATTTTTGGAAAACCACTGCTCACAAGATCCTCCGGGCCGGGTACTACTGGCCCACCTTATTTCATGATGTCTACAGGGAAATTAGAGCTTGCATCAAATGCCAGAAATTCTCAGGGAAGCAGCAGCTCAAATCCCTGCCATTGAAGCCTGTAGTGGTCTCAGCACCCTTTCAGCAGTGGGGATTGAATTTTATCGGGGAAATTCATCCTCCCTCAAGTGGCCAGCACCGATGGATTTTGACAGCAACCGACTACTTCACTAAATGGATAGAAGTTGTCCCTACCAGAAGCACTTCTCACAAAGAAATCATCAGCTTCCTGGAGGACATCATAGCTAGGTTTGGCTTCCCTAGCAAAATTGTCACTGACAATGCTTCCCCATTTCGGTCTGAGCCTCTAATCAAATTTTGTGAACAATTTGGGATTTCACTGATTCACTCCACTCCCTACTACCCTCAGGGAAACGGACTGGCGGAGTCCTCTAATAAAAGTCTAATCAAGATTATCAAAAAGCTATTAGAGGATAATAAAAGGGACTGGGAATCAAAGCTCAAATTTGCACTTTGGGACGATCGAGTGACAACGAAGAAGTCCCTGGGTCTCTCACCCTTCCAGCTTGTTTATGGGATTGAAGCTGTCTTTCCCACTCAGCTTGCCTTGCCTGTGGCAAATATCCTCCAAAACTATGAGGGGGAACCTAACCATGTTCTCAGAAGAATTCATCAGATGGTGGAGGTGCAGCAGATCAGAGAACAGGTCCTGGACGGAGCTTACAATCGTCAGCAGAAGATCAAGCAGGCTTTTGATAGGAAAAGTAAAAAGAAAGAGTTCGAAAAGGGTGATCTGGTGCTCAAGTGGGATGCACCCAGGCAGGAAAAGGGCAAACACAGTAAATTTGATGCCCTCTGGTTCGGGCCTTTCAAGATCCTTGAAGTGTTTTCCAACAACACTTACAGGTTCCAGGATCTAGAAGGCAATGAGGTTTTTAGTGGCCCAGTCAATGGGCATTTCTTAAAGAGATGTTTTGTGTGAGCCGCAGTCGGCTCGTTTTGCTTTTTTTTGTAAATATTGTTTTTTGTTTTCGTTTTTTGTTTTCCAAACTAATAAATGACTCCATAGCCCAACACCAAAGGCACTAAGTCTGCAAAAGAGTTCTTAGAGCATCACAGGGATGACTCTATCCCCCATGGAGCCAAATGTTAGCGATACTTCTTGTATAGGGGGGGTAGAATGCATAAGAAGGGTTAAAAAACCCATTTGTCCTAAGTTTTGGGCGATTATGCACCCATGGTAAGCAACGAGCAAGTCCGAGCGGTCCAGATTCGTGTGCCCGGATCAACAGCGCACGTTGGATTCCGGACCCCCCTTGCCTTCCGACCTTTAAGCAAGG
>JASDQU010100640.1:238013-320271 GCA_032191745.1 Picea mariana | reverse complement strand
CAACTATAGTGGAATCATAGTGCCTCTCATGCCTTCATGTGTTTTCTATGGTGGGTTGCATCACCATACATTGAATCACTTTGAAGGCCTAATTACTATTTAACTATTTGAGTGAAGGTCAATTGAGTTGTGTTAGAGTCTTAGGATTGTGTTTTGTATTTGTAAAATACACCATATGAAACTCTTACATAAAAGAAATATATTGCCATTAACCTATTGAAATAATTATTATCAAATAGTTGGTGTACCACCCAAGCACATATTTCAGTTTAGACACATTTTCTTTGAGTATTTCATCTTCTATATTGCATTATTTATTTTATATGTAACCTTGTAGGTTAGAAAAATTTAAGAAATGTTAAACTATAGTGAACTCCATATCCTCCAGCCATTTCCTTAGGCTTCATGGCCTCCCTCCATTCTTATGAGAACTTCAAGCCTTAACAATTCTCTTGAACCTCTTGTATGGTAGATGATGCACTAGATACATATGGTTAAGATGGATTTTGATTATGCATGGGGTGCTCAAGCATGTGATGATATTTTATTAGGTAGAGTTCATATCTAATATTCTTGCACAATGTATTCCAAAGGCTAAAACTCCCTTAGATAGTGTTGCACTTGAGTTTTACATGGCGTCTTATCTTATGTATTGTGCATGTGTGAGCTAAGAGTTATATTGTTTCAAGCCCACCTAGTAGCCTTCCTTTGCACTTGTACATGGTTATTTTCTCATAGATGTTTATCTATTATTCAATCATTTAACCTTTTAATGTCTTTGAAAAATGCAGGTTTGAAGGGTGGTCACCTCCACGATCCAAAACACATTTCCGAAAAGGAGTAAATCATTTTCTTCTCTTGCATCATGAAATTTTCCTTCATTTCCTTGTATACTTAAATTCAAAATCGGAAAAAACAAATGACACATAGCATGCATAACACATAATGTTTTTATGACTTGGAGTAATAGTAATTTTGCATATTCGTAAACAAAAAAATGAGACTTATGTTTTAACCAAAAATGGTCCAAGAGATTGGTCATGTACGAGAAAATTTCCATTGAACCACAACCATCTAGTGTAGATACCACCACCAACCTAGGCTATGAGGCCACCATGGTGAAAAAACCAAGAAATAAGATTCTATATTTCTCATCCCAACCTTTCTACTCACATTATTACCTAACCTTCTCAACACAAAGCATTACAAGAATCTGATTCATCCTGCAATAGATAAGGAACTCTCTTCCACTACAACATGCAACATAAGGAATATATTCACTTTATGTACTTCATGGTACCTTAGATATATTATTCTCTCTAGTTATCTTTAGTGTGGATAGAAATATATTGATCTATTGTATTCTTTCTAAGAATTTCCTAAAAGAACTATATTTGTCTCTCAAAGATATAAAGAGTATATAATGGATAGTGAATGATGAACTATATTTGCTTCCCAAAATGTTAGAGTCAATGAAAATGATATCATTGGTGGAAATGATGGATGACACTACCTATAACTAGAGGAATGTAGGACTCTTACACTTCCCATAGCATGAATATTGTACTCAACCCATGCTCCCATTATTATGTGAAAAGACTTTCCCCACCAACCTCTTACATAGATTCAAGGATTGGTTGATAAGTCAAAGAAGGTATATGGCTTCATTTAAGGCACATTGTAGAAAAACATGAGTTATGAGAATGACCTTGGAGATAGAGTTCTATTGATAGTTATTAATATGGTAATATTAATATTAAAATTGCAGCCTAAAATATTTTTTTAATTTTTTATATAAATTAATAAAAAATCCCATCCTTGGTCAAAAATTTATCCTAATTGCATATGTATCCCACTTGGTGGCTAAATATCCCCTTTGAAGGATGAATTTAATGGTTTAATACCCCATTTTATCCCATGAGCCCTCAAATATTCATTTAGTTGATATGTCTTTTCTTTTCACTACTTTACCATGGTCAAGACACCAAGATCCATCCTTGGTATGAAAAAACTACTATAGGCACCCATATCCCATTTTGAGATCAAAGATCCTTTTTAGAGTTCCTATGTGGTGATTTGAGTCCATGTTCATGGAAAATATCCTTAAAATATTTATATATGACTTGAGTCCCTTTATTTTCTCTCCTTGTCATGGTTATGACCCCTAGACCTATCCTTGGTGCATGATACCACCTAACGTCACACATATCCTAATTGGAGGCCAAATATCCCCTTGAAAGAAACATTGTAGTGGTTTAAGGACATGTGCATGTTTAATGAGCATTAAAAGTTTCATTTAGATCTTAAGACCCTTTATTTTCTCGCATGACCATGGTGACAGTCTCCAAATCCATCCAATGCATCTAAAGTTTTCTAATATTTCCCAAATCTCATTCATATGTTAAATATTATAATCCCTAAAATAATAATTTAGATCATACAACCCTTGTTTTCCTTCATTGACCATGGTCAAATTCTTGAGACCCATTCTTGGTATGCAAATTCTCCTAATGATGCTTATATCCCACCAAGAGGCCAATGATTTGAGTTTGTATGATGGTTTGAGTCCTTTTTCATGGACTAGGGATGATTTTGTATTTAAAGGCCTTGATCATACTTTATGGATTAAGAACCCTATTTTCATCACCTAATCATGGTCAAGTCCCCAACATAAATCCCTACTACACAAAAAATCTTAACGAAAACTTCATCCAACCTGTATGCCCTTATTGTCCTCCCTCTCTTTGTTATGGTAAAGTCCTTGATACCCATTCCTACTATGAAAAAACTCATTATTATACCCATATCCTACTTATATGACAAATATTCACTTTAAAGGAACTATGTTGTAGTTTGAGGCCTTGATCATCGCCTATTAGATCAAGAATATTAACTTAGGTCCTAATTCCCTCGACTTCTGACCCAACCATGGTCACGGCTCTAGTACCCATCCCTAATGCATAAAAAATTCTAATGGCATCCACATACCACTGTAATGATAATGATATCTTATATAGAGCATGTTTTGTGGTTTGTGGCCGTGTCCATGGGCCTTGTAGGTCCTCGAAAGATTCATTTAGAGCCTAAGGGATTTATTGTCCTCTCATGCACATTATCAAGGCATTGCGACCTATCCCCATTATCCAAGGAATTATAGGAGAAACCATGTTCCACTTGGAGGATATGGTAAAATTCATATTAAACTGGTAATATTAATATTAAAATTGCAGCCTAAAATAATTTTTTAATTTTTTTTTAAATAAATATTACTCGTCGCACTTGCGATGAAAATCATACACTTGGGACGGATTTTCTATATAAACAACAACTTAAACTGTTTCAATGAATTTGTTATACAAACAATGAAAGTTGTCGTCGCAAGTGCGGCGACAACATAAACTGTTGCAATGAATTTGTTATACAAACAATGAAAGTTGTCGTCGCAAGTGCGACGACAACTTAAATTGCTACGATGAATTTTCTATACAAACAATGAAATTTGTCGTCGCAATGGTCGTCTCAATTGTGATGATAACTTAAATTGTTGTGACGTAGTTACTACATAAACAATAAAAGTTGTCATCTCAACGAATGTCGCAAGTGTGATGAAAACTTAAATTGTTGTGACGTAGTTTCTACATAAACAATGTAAGTTGTCGTCACAATGGTCATCTCAATTGCGATGAAGTTTTGGTTTCATTTAGTTTGACTTTATTGTCGTATTGGAGACAATATTTCTTTTTTGTCGCAGTTGTGAGAAGTTCCCTACGGTCGTCGCTATTGCAACGGTAATTCAAATTCATCGCAATTTCTAGGTGACATAAACTGATGTTTCATAGACTCAAGATTCGTCGTAATGTCCACGACATAACGTCGCAAGAGCATCGAAATAACCATCGCAAAATGAGCCAAATTTGCTAGTGTACTCTTTGACAAACATCACAGGCTTTGTAGTATTCCTTAGCATCCTTATGTAAAGTAGGTCACCAGAGGCCTACTCTAAGAACCTTCTGCGTTGTTTCTTTCCCTTTATAATTACCTCCTGCAATGCCTTCATTTGCTTCTGCAAGAATCAATGGTCTTTCTACCTCCATAACACATCTCCTCAAGATCTCAGCTGGTCCCATCTTATACAACTATCCAGCTATAAGTTGAAAATCTGTAGCATAGACTACCAACTGTTTCTTTTGAATGACTCTGTACTTGTGAGGTTCCATTCCCGTGGACAGGAACTGAACTATCTCGACGAAGTGATCATCGACTTTTATGATGGCCAACAACTGTGCATCTGGCAGTGTGTCCTCCAAACTGGTAGGTTCCTCTCCATGTTCCAACCTAGGTAATTGATCAGGTCCTTTATTCATTCTTCCTAGCTTGACCACAATTTCAAAATCATACTCCTGGAATAATAGTAGCCATATTCATATTCTTCCCCCCAACATTGTCTTGTTGACTAAGTATTTCAATGTAGAATGATCAGTGAACATTTTAAAATGTCCTCCCATAAAATAGTGTCTAAACTTCTACAGTGCATATACCATAGCTAAGCCTTCTCTTTCAGTCGTAGTGTAGTTCCTCTCAGATGTATAAATATTCCTTCTAGCAAAGGCTATGGGGTGGTCAATGTCTCCTACACCCAGCTATACTAAAACTGCTCCTAATGAAATGGAAAAGGCATTGACATGAACATTGAACTCCTTAATCCAATCTAGAAATACCAATATTGACGCAGTGACCATTTTTTTCTTTAGTGTGTCGAATTTCTGCTGGAATTATTTTGTCCATTGGAACTTGTTATCTTTCTTTAAGAGCTTCTCCATAGGTGTTGTTATCTATGCATAATCCTTAATAAAATTTCTATAGTATCTTGTGCGCCCCAATGCAATGCGCAACTCTCTAATTGAAGTGGGAGGAGGTAGATCAACAATGATGGCAATCTTGGAAGGATCCACCAACAATCCTTGTTTACACACAATATGCTTTAGAAGCACTCCAAAGGGTGAAAAGAAAATACACATTTTCAGATTCAGGGCAATCTGACATTGCCTACACTTATCTAAAATCAATCTCAAACATTCAATGTGGTCTTTTATTAGATTAAAAATAGTCCAATCATCAAAATATGCTTCCAAGAACTTGTGTAAAAAGTCCTTAAATGCTTCGACCACCACCCTAGAAAATATGGCTAGTGCATTCTTCAAGACAAAGGGCATCACTATGTACTAAAAAGAACCCCATTCTATTTCAAATGTGTTCTTATGTCAATCTTCCTTAGCAATCTTTCTCTGATGATACCCTGGAAATCCATCTGTGAATGAGTAGACCTCCTATCCTCCTACATTATCTAGAACTTCATCGGTAAAGGGTGTAGGGAATGGATCATGTAGACATGCATAATTCATCTTTCATAGATCTACACAAATTATGATTTCTCCTGTCTTCTTATCTTGGACCACCATAGGGATAATCCATTCAGATTATTCAACAAGTTTTATGATTCCTGCTTCCAAAATTCTATCCAATTCAATCCCAACTTTCTGCTTATATTTGGGATTCAGTCTGTAAGGTCTCTGCTTGATAGGTCTTGCATATGGTCTCAAGGGGATCTTCATTTCTCCCATGGGCCCTTTAATTCCTTTCATATCTGTGAACTTGGTTCGAAATAAGTCCTGATATTCATGTAATAGCTTTGTGATCTTACTGATAGTAGCATCATCACAATAGTCTCCCACATTTGCTAGCTTAGGTGTTTTCTCTGTTCCAATATTAACCTTCTTAATTTTAATGGGTTGTCCAATAAAAGGTAGTTCAATCCCTGGTCCTTCTATGTCTCTGTGACCTTCAATTTTTTCAATGTTTACATCTCTAGGGTCATCATACTCATCAACATTAATATTGTAGAAATCCTGTAACTGCTAAAGAGGCGCAGTCCATTCATCTCCCTTTTGGGTAAAAGGGAGGTTTGGTGCCTTCTCAAAGACCTTTTGTCTCATAGTTTGTAAATCCTGATCTACTGTAGGGTAATGGATCTCAAATAAAAATGTAGTTATAAAGTTTTGAGTCATTCCATACCAGTCTATAGTGATGAGGCATAGTTTTACTTGAAGATACCAATTGATAGGCATAGTATCCAAGGTGTTAATGAAATTATACACCCAATGCTCTTTAATAGTGTTTCTCCAGGCCTCCTCACAACTCTGCATGTGGTCCTCTGGACAAATCTGGCCTGTGTATCGAACTACGCATCCTTTTGCTTGGTATAAAAATCACATTGTCAATAAAGTGTGACACTGTTTCCACTCCGCGATGTTCCTCTTATGTGCTCCCCACCATCTAGGTGGTGTGGCTTTCAAGGCTTCATCCAGTGCCAACATCCTTTGTTGTACTAGTACAATTTTCTCAAATTCATCTAAAAATGTCTCTAAATGATTTAAACCATCAAATGTTGGAAGATTACTTACTTCTGTGCTAATCCAATGAACTTCTCTGGTCAGTCTGGCACATCGTTGTGTGGAGACTTCATACATCCTTTTCTGCCAATTTTCTAATGCCTCTTCTGAATTTGATGAACATGCACTTTCACTTCGCCAGTTGAGATTTCCATCTATTGTAGGATTAATCTAATCATGTTGTCTTGTTTTCATCTTGTATATGTTCTCTAGCTCATATGCATGGTCTTCTTCCCTGATAGGTTCTTTGTATCTGCGACCTTCATCTGGGGATAGAGGTGTAATGAATTTAAGGCCATTACCCTCAAATTTCATTCTTTTGATCTTTATTTCAACAACATTCGAATTGTTGAAAGCCCCATCAATTCCTAACAGTGCAGGATAAGGAGAGCTATCATCAACAATTTCAATCACTTAAAAATCTGCAAATGTCCTTATCCCGTCAATGTCTACCAAAACATGCTCTAGCCTTCCAAAGGGGCTCACCGCCTGTTTATTAGCCATACTAAGCCTGATAGGAGAATAAATCATTCTAGGTTTTCCCATCAGTGCCCAAGTCTGCTTTGTCATAACATTTACTTCTAATCCCAAGTCGAGGACCACATAGTCCACATCATAGTCTCCAATCTAAGCACGAAGGTGTAATTCCTTGTTTGTCCTTCTCTTTCTCGATACTTGATTTACTAATTTATTCAGCAGAGGATCTACCCTTCCTATCTCGTACTATCTTATCAAGTATCGTATCTCTTGTACAACTCTTTCATCCTTAGTCAAATTAATGCAAGTACATAAGAATTCCATGAGCTTACTTACCAATTTTCCTTTCCTAGGTGAGGCAGACTGATCGAATGCCAAAGGATTTCCACATTCCCTTACTTCTATTTTTTCCTTAGATGAAGAAGCTTGTCCTTCTAAAAAATAATTCCTTTCCTCTTCAAAAGTATGCCTCTCTCTCCTTGGGTCAAACAACTATGCCTTCTCTGTAGCTCTTTCGATCCCTGATCCTTCTACAGTCTTTTCTGGAGCCACTCTGTCTTCTCTTGTAGCAACGCCTCCTCTAGTAATAAAAATGATTCTAGGGTCCTCACCATGAGTTTCTGCTGATATTAATTGTACTTGTTGGTTTCCTTATCATCTCTCCTGGAGTTTGGATAACAACACTGGACAATATTCAATGACATGGTCAAACGAGTTACAATATTTACAAGTGGTACAAGGGTTCTGACAATCCCTTTCCAAGTGTCCTAGCTGTGCATAGTTATAACAAATAATATGACCTCTACCTCAACCCATGCCTCCACCTCATCCTCTTCCCATGAATCCACCACGAGGGTTGAAGTTTCCTCTACCTGGGGAGCTGAAATGCGCATTATTTCCTTCTTGTTGTGTTTCTCCCTAAATCCTATATGTATCCCTTGATATTTCATGCATGAGGTCATAAGCCCTACAATCCTTCTCATCATGTACCACAAACTTGCAGAATGTGCAATAAAGTTTGGTAGGTGTCTGGACATCTTTTTGCATATAATAACATTCACCAGGACGATGTCTAGTTCTACATACCTCACACTAGGATACAGTAGCCTGCTTCAAAGGACTAGGTGCTCCAGAGGACAAGTATTCATGAAATAGGGGACAATGCTCCTTGTCATGGCCCTATGATTTACATCTGATGCACCAGATATCTTCTCTTTTCTATTTTCCTTTATCTTTCTTCATATCCTCAACCTGTAAAGATAAACTAGTTATTTGATTCAAGATTTGGCTCATACCTGGGCTAGCTTCTCCTACAGGGGTTGCTTCTAGTTTCATGGTGATATCCAAATCTTCATCTTGCAAAGAAACTTTCTGTTGCATCGGAGGAACTCTGATATGTGGCAGGAGGGCAGCAATGAACCATTCTTTATTCTTTTCATCCGGAATCTGAAAACTTAACTGAATTGTTAGAGTCTTAAACCTCTGATCAAACTCCCAAACAGGTTCAATGACCTTATGCTTGATTTATTTCATCTCTGTAATGCACTGCAAATCTGGCTTAGGTTTCTTGAATTCTTCATTGAACGCAGTCTTAATGTCATTCACCGGTTTAGGCTATCCAGGTCCTGAAGAAAAATTCATATACCATTTCATAGCTTGATCCCTCAAGTCATTACTAAACTGAGTTCTCTTAACAACTTTATCAATGACTTGCTTTATGCTCCATACAGGTTTTCATAAGAACCAGTGTCGATCAAGATCTTCAAATCCATCTCCTATGAAGAGGGGTAACCTCATTTCATCTGCCACAGATCTTCCTTGGTTTCTTGACTGAATATGCACTAAATTGCTGGTAACAATACTCTGACTACTCTGACTACGTTGGTTACTCTGGTTACTTAATGTTGGTAAAACAATAGGAGGAGTAATAGTACTTAGTTCGACAGTAGGCGTAGTTCCTGAAGTTTCTATCTCTCCTCAGTGAATTTCTTCAGTCTGTGCTTCCCCTATTTTTGTTGATTCTGAATTCTTTTCATCTATTAGATCTTCCTCTTCTCCACTGTATAATCTCTCATTTCCATAGTTTTTCTTAAATAGGTTCGCAAGAGGAACCTCTCTGAATAGTCTCCCACTGGGCATGTGTCCAGCCTCCATGTCACTGTCGCTGTCTGAACTTTCAAAAATTAGATTTACTATATCTTTAGGATATTCTTCTCATGCAATAACATCTTAATCCTCAGTTTCAAAAAGTGTACAAACTTTCCCCTATGTCCCTTAAATAAGTACCTCTCTGCTTGACTATACGATTCGACTATGTCAATATCAAACTCAATAATGTACCCTCCAATAATGCTACCAAACCAGAGATCCACTCCTCTAAACACAAAATTATCAACTCTCTTGACCTTCTTGATCAATGTCATTGTCCAAACCACAGGTGGTCTAGATCTGATCTCAAACTAGGTATTTGTTAGTCTAGCTAACCACTCGTATAACTCCTTATGAATTCCTCCAAAGAAAATCTCGTGTATGTCGGTAAAGATGTACCTTCCCAACCAGTCTTCTATACTAATGCTAGGGTTCTTGTTCTAGGCTTCGACAAAGTCCTTTTCTTGTTCCTCTATCCACTTTTGAATTTCTATCTTTGATGGGAACCACCTTGACATTCCCTCAAGTAGATCTTGGTCCCAGAAACGATGCTCCAAAGCATCGTTGCTCCTCCTGCTATTACATTCCCTCAATTAGTTCTTGGTCCCGACATCCTATCTTTCCTTCTGTTCCGCGAGGTGCTCCAAAGCACTCGTTGATGTCTTCTTCCGCTTGCTGAGTTGTCCACAATCCTTCTTCTTCGATGATTTATCTTCCTTGTTCTTCTCTTCCAACGACTAGCTTTTCCTTCACTTCACTCCTTCTTTTCTGCTTCTTTAACCACTTTGACCCTTACTCGATTTATGTGCCTTCCACGCAGTTCGTACTTCACTTTTCTTCCTTAATATTCACTTCCTTACATAACCAAGGGCCAAAAACCATCTCCATGGATTTCGTCATAGGGATACCAAGATCAACCAAGCAGAATGACGCCATCATGGTAGTTGTGGACAAATTGAGCAAGGCAGCTCACTTCATTCATGTCAAATCAACTTCCAAGGAAATAGATATTGTCATTATTTTCATGAAAAAAATATTTAGACTGCATGGCATGCCTAAGAAAATCATATCTGATAGAGATATGCAATTTACTTCAAACTTTTGGAAGTCTTTGTTTGTTGGTTTTGAAAATAAATTTTTATTTAGTACAGTCTATCACCCTCAAATTGATGGACATATAGAGACTGTAAACCAAGTATTAGAGGACATGTTAAGGATGCATTTAATGCATCCACCTAAGAAGTGGGAAGACTACCTTCCATTGGTAGAATTTGCCTACAACAATGTCTATCAAGAGTTGTTGAAGATGAGTCCTTTCGAGGACCTCTATGGTAGACAATGAAAAATTCCAATCATTTCAGATAACCCAATAGAGAAAATTACAATCAGGCTAGATATGCTAAAATAAATGGATCAACAGGCAATTCAAATAAAAAGAATACGAAAGTGGCCGAGGATAGATAGAAAATATATGCATATAGAAAAATGACTCCTAGAGAGTTCAAGGAAGGGCATCCTGTGTATCTCATAGTTAAACCCAGGAAAAGCTCCTTGAAAATGGGAGCTTGTGCCAATATGGCACCTCCATATTGTGGACCCTTTGAAATTATGGATAGAATGGTACCTATGCATATAGACTAGCAATTCCTCCCATAGTGAAGGCACATAATGTTTTGCATGTTTCATTACTGAAAAAATATATACATGATTCTAATTATATAATTGATTGTTATATGATTCAGGTGGAACCAGAGGGATAATTCCTACCATAACCACAATGCATAATAGACAGGAAGGAAATCCCACTGAGGAACAAAACCATTGCATAGGTCAAGGTGAAGTGGAAACATTTTGGTCTATATGAAGCTATATGGGAGATGGAGGATGTCATGAAACATGTATACCCTATTTTGTTTACTTCTATACATACATAGCACAACAATAGGTAGAACATCGAGGAAACTATTCCATACGGGGGAGGGGATTGTAACACCCCTATTTCCCCCAGTTTGTAAATATAACTATAACTTGCCAAAGGACTGTGGCAGACTAAATATGTGTGAATGTTGGATTTGGTGAACCTTTTGTTATAAAAGGTAATATATGTATTTATGTTATTAATTAAATATGGATAATGTTCCTTAAACGATGAAAATGGGGTTTTCCAAGATAGATCATGATGCTATTAGAGATATGGTGACGGGAACCAAAAATGGTTGTGATGCAGGAGCATCCCTCACGACAAGCAAAAACCAACGTGGAAGCAGAATACAGCTGGAAGACATCCAACGCAAGTTTTTGAATTTTGAATTCCCCTTGAAGTTGATGCACAAACATGAATGAGATCATTTAATTTGGCACCTTGGTAAAAATGTAATCAGACCTCGAGCCATACGCTCTTGTCTGAGATAGACAGAGGCATTTATAGTAGTAAATGTAAGTAGGTAGAATTGAATTTGTAGATTAGACAGTTCTAGAAGAAAAGAGGGAAACGGGATATAGACACCCTCATTGTGCATTGTAACATTAGTAGGAGCAAGAAGAATCTAGAGCATAGGAGAATAGCAGAGAGTTGTAGAAAACACCCATGTACAGATCTTGAATTAATAGAAGAATTTGATTCAGATTCATGGTTGTTGTGTTATTCTCTGTGTATGTGTGTTGAATGCTCTACTTATGATAATTGCGTCCTGTTATGCATCTATTATCATGTTGTGTGTATGATTTCATGTGTCGAGATTGAGATCTAAGAGGGGGTGAAGTGAGTTACGATTGTTTCTCCTTTTGAGCAAGGATTCTTGCAAGGAGTGCAGTTGAAGTCGTCCACAAGGAGTGCATTGACAGAAGGCTCAGGGAGTTAAACTCTTTTTCTCAATTCACTCAGAAGTGAAAGCGGGTTGCTAAGGACATGCAAGGATTGAGCAGGCTAAGGAGAGTCTCAGTCGTGAAACTGAGTAGAAGCTTTGGAGGACTACTGCTATGGGCATACGCATAGTCAAGGAAGCTTGAACAGTGAATTGTTCGCAGGTTTGCCACAAGGAGTGTGTGCAAAGAGTCTCGTTGAGGTTGAAGTAATTTGGAAAAGCTCAGGAAGGATAGGCCTCTGAGTCATTGAAGATCAGCGTAGATAAGTGCGACTTGAAGTCGGGGAGAAACGTCATAGGTTGGCGAAGCGGCGAAGGAGTCTCGTGGAGAGACACTCTTTTCATTTCCTGGATTATACAGGGAAGAATGGACGGTCGAAATCCTCTGAGGAGATTTCGCGAAGTTCCAAGGATCGTTAGTTCTTGCAGAGGTGCAAGGAGGTTACGGCGAGAAGATCTCGAAGAGTTTGAAGCTCAGGAGGGGTAGAGCCATCGATTTCGAGTCATAGAAGCCGTCAGATCTACACGTGGTATCGTGTATTGGGGACTCGCGAGTTGAAGCCCCAAAAGTTGTGCAACAATAACAACGATATCGCAAGACACGATATCCCTACAAGATCAGAGCCATTCATTGTGGAGGACGCGTGTAAGGAGATTCTCTCATCTCGCAGATTCCGACATTGGAGGATAGAAAGGGAAGTCCTTCAGCTTCGCGAGTGGCAAATTGGTGAGAAGGATGAGAGCCATCCATATGAGGAGGACAGGTGGCGAGAGATCAAGAGATCTCGTGAACTCAGGAGTTCGCAGGGTGAGAGCCCAAACATTGGGTACTCCAAGTCACGAGGACGCGAGGCACGAGAAGGAGGATAACCGTTGGATCCGGATCATAGGAGGACCATTGGATCTGCGTGCGGGATCGGATATCGGGGCCTCGCAAGAAAAGACTCAAGGATTTGGGCGCGGAGATCGCGATATTGTGAGAAGCGATATCCCGACAGTTGGAGGATAGTGTGGGCCATAGTAAAATCAGCGAGTGGAGTACAGGTGGAACCAAGTCATCGAGATCTCACTGCTGGAAGTCCCGAAGTATTGGCGTTAGGATTTACGAGTTGCAAAGTGCGAGATCCGAGGTTCGTGTGGACATGTGGCAGAGCATAAGGTGGAAACTACGTGGTCGAGGGTGGACACGCGTTTCCTAGAGATAGAAGTCAACATTCCATTGAATTCTCGCATCTTGGGGATTAACGGAATAGGAGGGTGAAAGCTCAACGGTTTAACCTGCGAGGTGGCGAGGTTGCGAGGTTGTGAATAGTGAAATCCGTCGAGGGAGGAGTCAGCTCAGCATTGACCTATCGTGTCTCGGAGGATCGCAATGGGAGGCACGAGAGTTCGACTCACAAACTCATGAAGGAGCGAGTTGCGAGAGGCGCTAACAATTAAGCCTAGCCCACGGTTGCATGTGGTGAGGGCACTAATAAAGGAAGGAGCTATACCCGTATCTCCAGGCCAGGTATCGCAAGATTTGAAAGGAAGAGTTGGAGGCTTTGAGTCACGAACTCACGAGACAGCGAGATTTAGCTGACCTTGGGAAAAGATTGTTGTGGGTGCAGATTTCCCGATAGGGAAATAGAAGAACCTTTAAGTTCTTCGGGCCGAGAAGAAGAAGGTCCTGTGAGAGAGGACGTGCCTGGGTGGCGCACCCTGCATCAAGATGTCTTATATTTATACCCATACAAGCTTGAGGAAGCAATAACAAGCGATGAACAGCCAGAAGTTCAGTGGCAGAAGCAAATGCCAGTCGCAGAAAAGCCACAGATGGAACAAATACTGAATAAGCGAGTGGGTAAGAAAACCAGAAGGAAAGAATATTTCGAATATTTGGTAAAGTGGAAGGGACATCCAGTTGAAGATGCCAGTTGGGAGACTGAAGTAGAGATATGGAAGCATGGACATACCGTGTAGGAGCTCATGGACAGGAGCCCATGCAAATTTTCAAGCGAGGGAGTATGATGCAGGAGCATCCCTCACGACAAGAAAAAACCAACATGGAAGCAGAAGACAGCTGGAAGACATCCAGCGCAAGTTTTTGAATTCTGAATTCCCCTTGAAGTTGATGTGCAAACATGAATGAGATCATTTAATTTGGTGCCTTGGTAAAAATGTAATCAGACCTCGAGCCATATGCTCTCGTCTAAGATAGACAGAGGCATTTATAGTAGTAAATGTAAGTAGGTAGAATTGAATTTTTAGATTAGACAGTTCTAGAAGAAAAGAGGGAAACGGGATATAGACACCCTCATTGTGCATTGTAACATTAGCAGGAGCAAGAAGAATCTAGAGCATAGGAGAATAGTAGAGAGTTGTAGAAAACACCCATGTACAGATCTTGAATTAATAGAAGAAGTTGATTCAGATTCATGGTTGTTGTGTTATTCTCTGTGTATGTGTGTTGAATGCTCTACTTATGAGAATTGCGTCCTGTTATGCATCTGTTATCATGTTGTGTGTATGATTTCATGTGTCGATATTGAGATCTGAGAGGGGGTGAAGTGAGTTACGATTGTTTCTCCTTTTGAGCAAGGATTCCTACAAGGAGTGTAGTTGAAGTCGTCCGCAAGGAGTGCATTGACAGAAGGCTCAGAGAGTTAAACTCTTGTTCTCAATTTGCTCAGAAGTGAAAGCGGGTTGCTAAGGCCGTGCAAGGAGTGCACAGGCTAAGGAGAGTCTCATTCATGAAACTGAGCATAAGCTTTAGAGGACTACTGCTACGGGCATACGCAGATTCAAGGAATCTCGAACAGTGAAGTGTTCGCAGGTTTGCTGCAAGGAGTGCATGCAAAGAGCCTCGTTGAGGTTGAAGTAATTTGGAAAATATCAGGAAGGATATGCCTCTGAGTCGCTGAATATCAGCATAGATAAGTGTGACTTGAATTCGGGGAGAAACGTCGCAGGTTGGCGAAGCGGCGAAGGAGTCTCGTGGAGAGACACTCTTTTCATTTCGTGGATTATACAGGGAAGAACGGACGGTCGAAATCCTCTGAGGAGATTTCGTGAAGTTCCGAGGATTTTTAGATCTTGCAGAGGTGCAAGGAGGTTACGGCAAGAAGATATCGAAGAGTTTGAAGCTCAGAAGGGGTAGAGCCGTCGATTCCGAGTCACAGGAGACGTCAGATCTACACGTGGTATCGTGTATCAGGGACTCACAAGTTGAAGCCCCAAAATTTGTGCAACAAGAACAACGATATCGCAAGACACGATATCCCTACAAGATCAGAGTCGTTCATTGTGGAGGACATGTGTAAGGAGATTCTCTCATCTCGCAGATTCGAACATTGAAGGACAGAAAGGGAAGTCCTTCAGATTCGCGAGTGTCGAATTGGTGAGAAGGCTGAGAGCCGTCCATCTGAGGAGGACAGGTGGCAAGAGATCAAGAGATCTCGCGAACTCAGGAGTTCGCAGGGTGAGAGCCCAAACATTGGGTACTCCAAGTCACGAGGACATGAGGCACGAGAAGGAGGATAATTGTTGGATCCGGATCATAGGAGGACCATTGGATCTGTGCGCGAGATCGTATATCGAGGCCTCACAAGAAAAGACTCAAGGATTTGGGTGTGGGGATCGCAATATTGTGAGAAGCGATATCCTGACAGTTGGAGGATAGTGTGGGCCATAGTAAAATCGACAAGTGGAGTACAAGTAGCACCAAGTCATCGAGATCAAGCTGCAAGAAGTCCTGAATTATTGGCGTTAGGATTCGCGAGTCGCAAAGTATGAGAGCCGAGGTTCGTGTGGACGCGTGGTAGAGCATAAGGTGGGAACCGTGTGGTTGAGGGTGGACATGCATTTCCTGGAGATAGAAGTCAACATTCCATTGAATTCTCGCATCTCGAGGATTCGCGGAATAGGAGGGTGAAAGCTCGACAGTTCAACCTACGAGGTGGCGAGGTTGCAAGATTGTGAGTAGTGAAATCCATCGAGGGAGGAGTCATCTCAGCGTTGACCTATCGTGTCTCGGAGGATCGCAACGGGAGGCACGAGAGTTCGACTCACAAACTCACGAAGGAGGGAGTTGCGAGAGGCACTAACAATTAATCCTAGCCCATGGTTTCATGTGGTGAGGGCACTAATAAAGGAAGGAGCTATACCCGTATCGCCAAGTCGGGTATCGCAAGATTTGAAAGGAAGAGTTGGAGGCTTTGAGTCATGAACTCGCGAGACAGCGAGATTTAGCTGACCTCGGGAAAAGATTGTTGTGGGTGCAGATTTCCCGATAGGTAAATAGAAGAACCTTCAAGTTCTTCGAGCCAAGAAGAAGAAGGTCCTGTGAGAGCGGACGTGCCTGGGTGGCGCACCCTGCGTCAGGTTGAGATGACCCCCACAAAACTAGTACCTTACTGGATTTAATTGCTCAGACCCAGAACAATCCTCTGACCCATAAATGAATTACCAATTAGGCTGGTAGTTGGAAAATCCTCCTTAAGAGTTAATGAGGAGATGGGGCAGAGTACCCATCTGCAAGACTTCCAGACCTGACCACGAGAAGGGGATTCAGAACCATGCAATCTTGTCGAGGAAGGAAATAAAAGAAGTAGTTTCATGGGAAGAGGAAGATCTGTGAGAAAACAGAGTTGAGAGACCAATATCCACAAGAGGAAAGAGCGCTTACAGCTCTCGGGTTTGAAGGAAAACTGAGAAACAAGATTGTTCTGGGTGCAAGAAGCTATTGGAAATGTTTTTCAGTTCAAGTTGATAAATGGGGTTAACTAGGGACTAGGGAAGTACTCGTGCAGACCCCCTTGCTTGGTATAGAGAAAATTGTTTGTTAAGGACCCTGTGGGAGGAGGAGAGTCACCTTCATCCCTGACTATCGTGAATCAAGAGAAAAGAGTCTCTCTTAGAGAATCATGGTCTAGCTAGTAGGTGGCTAGTAGTAAATTCGTTCAGGAGTGGCTATGCCTACAGTTGAGTGGAAATTGGCACCTCTTTCAACACTCGCTTCACAATATCTAGTTTTTGATAGTATTTTCATACTATTTGTATTGGAATGGAAATGATAATTGAATATACACGTCTATGGATAAGTTATGTATTGAATGATCAAAGTAGAAATAATTATTGTTTTCCTGTGAACCCATGTTTTTGAATGGCCTTCTGTTTGCATCAGCTTAGAATCTAGAGAGTTATGAGCCATGAGTCTGTGAGAGAGTCGGGGTAGAGTTAATTGGAATACTTAAGTCCTATCGATCTCATGAAATTACCTTCATAGGAAGAATAAGTTTGAATTATGTGGAAGGAGGGCGCCTCCTTCAGACCCATCACCTGTATGACCAAGGGCTCATGTTCATGTTCTTACCCAATTCAAGACTAAGATATTAGCGTGTAGTCCACGAGAATTTTTGGAGGACACATATGACCAAGGTCTGGGAACCATATGCTAGATATGAAAGGAGATAAGCCTTTCTAGCTTCAAAAATCTAGGAGTTCGGAGCTCCGGGGTGTTACGACCTTACCACTTTCAAGTTGGTCGAAGGAAACTTGATGTTATGGATACCCATGAGATCGACTGACATGTGGCAACTTTCCTAACCATGGTAGATATACCTGTACCATCGTTAAACCCCAACCCATTTACCAATCAATAAGTAACGCCATCCATAGAATCGAGGATATTCAGGAGTCCCCCTAGCCGTTGGATCTACGTCGATGTAAGTTCAACGTTGAATACTTCGAGAGAATAGAGGTTTTGTAGCACCAAATTCCTTGAATGTTGGAGTTACGAATTGATATGGGTCGTAGATATGGGGATTCTATTGAGAACCCTTCTTAACCATTCGATCAACTAGTGGAGGGACTCACGTACGATACTTCAGAGAAGTCCTACTTCGGGAGGATGGAGCGGCCATAACACCGAAACCCTCGAAGGCCGAAGTTATGAAGTAATGAGAACCATTGATATAAGGATGTTTTGGGATCTCCCATGACTTTCAGATCTAGATTGTGGTTAGCCCAACACTAACCACTTTGAGAGCAAGGAGGAAGTCACACAGAGGATCCCCCAAATGTCGAATTTACGAAGTAACGGAGGATGTAGATCAATGTATCTATGTGTATGATTCTTGACCATTAGATATAAGGGAATCAAAAGGATATTGGTCTGGAGTGACGTGGCATGTTGATGTCACCCAAGGTGGCGTGGACCCGTGTTTGACATGATGTTGATACTGAGAGGGGGGTGAATCAATATCAAGTACAATTTCAAAACCTTTTCAACTTATACTTAAACCATTTAATTATATCCAATGAGCAATGAACAATAGTATAAGAGTTACACCAATACACCACAATATACCATGCACAATATATGAGAAATAATCAATAGTTATTGTTCAAGGGAAGTAATGACTTCCAAAGGTAGCTACAACTTCCAAATATAAAGGGAGGGATAAACCTCCAAGAGGAAGATACAATCCTCCAATATCAAGAGAGGGTTGACCTCTCCATCCTCGTCCCTTCCTTCCACCCAAGAATATATGAGATATAATAAAACTTTACATTAAATCATCACCATCAACCAACCATCACATAGAACCTGATATTGCTTCCTGAGAATTCTTCAACTTCTACAATTCTTCAATTCTTGGAATACTCTGATCCTATAGATAATATTACTCAATGTATTCTTTGAAACTCCTCCAAGTTTCATGTTAAGCCCTAAATAATGGCTCATTACCCCTTAATTGGGGCATATTACATTAGTAATTTTATTTTATTTATGTCGTCTTTAGTCCATTAGTTGTAATTATACCTCCTAGTTTCCTATATATACCAAGGAGACATTTTCATTTGGAATCATCTTGTAATTGTACATTTATGTGGGCATAAGGAGGTTTCCCCATCGAAGAGGATTATTTACTGAATTTCTCTCTTTTTCAAGGCGTTGAGTACTTATTCTGAGTTTTTTCTATGCTATATTGATATTTGGTTCTTAACATATGGTATCAGAGCTTAAGGTCTTGGGGTTTCACTGCTACATTTGAGACACCTTGAAATTTTTTCTATAACATTTTTTCTACAACGTTTCATAAGGAACGGCTTGGATGATATTTAGTAAACGGATCAAGTTACATTGGGTTAAAATTTTATCTCCTGAGGCCTTATACTTTCGGAGATATAGCCTGTGCAAGATAGGGTTCTGGAATCATCGTGAACTGAGTCTATGGATACCCCCCTCCTTCCATAACTTCTTCTCTAAAAGAAAAATATAAGGTTCAAGAAGTGGAAGATCACATCGATCATCAATAATAAGTTCTCCAAATATTAAAGGACAACCTAACCATGGCACACAATTGCATGAAACAACAAGCAGATCAACATCGTAGTGAAAGAAGTTTTGAAGTAGGAGATTGGGTGTTTTTAAGACTACAACCATACAAACATATGTCCCTCAAGCAAGCCAAGAAGGATAATAAATTATCACCAAATTACTATGGCCCTTATAAGGTGTTGCAAAATATTGGTACTATGGCATACAAATTAGAGTTGTCTGCATCTTCACGAGTACACCCAATTTTCCATGTTTCATGCTTAAAGAAGGTTATAGGTGACAAGATCCCAATTCAAAATATATTGCCAGAACCTGATGAGGAAGGTAAAATCATATTGGAGACTGAAGCCGTCACTGACACAAGAATTCACCAGTTGAGGAATATATCCATTTTAGAGTATCCACTTGGAAAGATAAGTCTTTTATACAGAAGCATCTAGAGTTACTCAAGCATTGCGGACAACACTTGTCTCAAGGGGAGGGGCATGTTAAGCCCTAAATAATGGCTCGTTACCCATTAATTGGGGCATATTACATTAGTAATATTATTTTATTTATGCCCTCTTTAGTTCATTAGTTGTAATTATACCTCCTAGTCTCCTATATATACCAAGGAGACATTTTCATTTGGAATCATCTTGTAATTGTACATTTATGTGGGCATAAGGAGGTTGCCCCTCAAAGAGGCTTATTATCTGAATTTCTCTCTTTTTCAAGTCCTTGAGTACTTATTCTGAGGTTTTTCTATGCTATATTGATATTTGGTTCTTAACATTTTACTCCTTGAATCCTCCCCAAAAATAAGTTATAGAGAGAATAGTAGACCTTATTCAATTCTGGTTTATTTAGGAGAGAAAACTTGTACAGAATGCCCCACGCTCAATATTTAACATCAGATTTTGAAACACTCACACAAGAAAATAAAGCATGTACTCTTTCCAATGAAATTTGTCTCACTTCATTTGGATTCTCTATTAAGAATTTATGACTATTTTACCCGGAACACTTGTTTATTGACTAGCTTCGGGACTAGTCAAAAACCCTATCTTCCACAGAGTGTATCTCCAAAATTATAGTGAATAAAGAGCTGAATGTTTTACCATAGGTACCTAGATATGTCTTCTCCATACCATATCAATTTCACCATCTGAATCGTTCTATAAAAAACATTATAGAGAAAATGGTAATATGACCTGTAAATAACATACCTTAGAACACATCAACAAAAGACTTCATCCTCCCTTGAAATCCGGCCTTTTTTTCTTCATATTTCCTCTGAAATTAGAGTTGTGTGTATAATTAATGTATAATGATATGTATTTATACCATTTATTTCACTTCCTTTTAACATTAGTTCTAACCTGAAACTTTCATATTTTGTAATTCTTTTCTTTAATTATCTTCAGGGCTGACATGTACTTCCTTCTTCAATTCACTTTGTCATCTTAAAAAATTCATTTCTCCTCAACCATGAGGATCCACATGACATGCCACCTACCATAGGAAACAACATGATGTATACTATCCATTCATGGGTGTTGTGTCTTCATGTGCACTGTCCTTCATGTCCAAATACCTCCATCAATCATGTGGTCCAAAACCAATGACTAGGGTTGACATCAATGACAACAACCAATATTCCAACAATCTCCCCCTTTGTCATTGATGGAAACACTCATGCTCCCCCTGTCATCATGATCTCAATTTATCTGCCCCTTTGACATCAATGGAAAAGGGTAGGGCTTCTCCCCCCTGAGTTCAATGGCATAAGGTGACCTTCTTCTTTGGGGCTGCTCCCTCTAAACATGTGGCACTCAATAACACTTCATCCTTATTTTTGGTCTTTGGGACTTTTTCTTCCTTGGAATCATTTTGTGTGGATTTTTTCTTCTCTCTCTTCTTCATGTCTACGATGTATATGTTGTTTGGTCTTCTTGTTGCAGTTGCAACCAATCTTCCTAAGTTATTTTTTCTGTTTTTACATTTTTGGGAGTCAAACATAAGAGTGTATCCTTGATCACACATTTTACTAACACTGAGTAGATTATGATTCAAGTCTTCAACCAATAGGAAATTATTTTCTTTTACATTTTTTCTTCCAATATCTACTACACCTTCTCCAAGTATTTTGGCAGATGAGTCATCTTCAAATGCAACATTGCCACCCTTTCTCTTTAAGATGATGAATTTGTCTTGATCCCCGGTCATGTGTGAAGAACATCCACTGTGTATGTACCATTCATCTTCTTCTTTACATTCTTCATCAGTCAATGCTATTTGACAATCTTCATTGTTTGGAATCTCTTTCCTTCTCCATACTGTGGTTGGCATAGGGACATCGTCATTCATATATCTTCAATCTCATGCTTTGTAACCAAAATAATTACATTTGTAGAATACAATATTTTTGTCCATCAATGGGGAAAATGAATTATAACTTATGTTGACAAATCCACGATTATTTCCATATTTTCTATTTACACCATTCATGTTTCTTGTGTATTTGTTCCTTTCATAGATTCTGCAATTAATTGCCTTATGTCCAAAATTTTTGCAAGTATAACAATGACCAAGAAAGAAATTTTGATACCTTGGATTAAGTGACCTTCTTTGTGATGTAGTCCATCTAGGTTCATGATCTTCTCTTCTGTAGTTTCCTTCATACTGATTGAAGCTTCTTTGATTCCTGAAAGTAGGAGGTCTTCTTGGATATTCACCACTTTTGTAATCATTCCTTCTTTCTGGTATTTTGGTCCACTTCTCATCAATTTTATATGTAGCTCTTTCTTCAACCTTCTTGTTGGTATTTTCATATTCTTTGTATGAAGTTTCACCCATGCATCCAAGATGTGTTAAGTCTTTTGTCACTTGAGAGTTTCTTAAGCTCTTCCTCAATGAGACAACTTCTTGTTCAAATTTCTCACAATCTTCTTCTTTCTTCATCATTTGGACATTCCTTACTTCTCCTTTTCTTCTTTCTTCTTCGAGTAGAGTTTTCAAGGAAATGGTTTCTTCTCTTAGTTTCTCAAAGTCTTATAATTGTTTCTTCAAGCCTACAACTATCTTTTCACAACTACCCAATTCACTTCTCAGTTTTCCATGCGTGTCTTTGAGCTTGCTATTTTCAATCTCAAAATGCTTCAATTTTTTAATATTCTCATCTTCTTGTTGAATAATTTATGCTTCATGATTTTATTCTTCTTCATTTGAATTTTCTTATTTAGTTTCATCTCTTTCAATCCTTGGATGAGGACATTCAAATTCAACATGTCCTACTCTTTCACAATTAAAGAAAAAGAACTGACCTCTATATGCTTCTTTGAAATCTGAGATGTTGTAATTTGCTTCAACTTCTTCTTCTTCTTCTACTTATTCTCTTGCATAAAGGTCTTGTAGCTTGTCCCAAATATTCTTTGATGATGCACATGATACCACCTTGGATTTCACTGAATCTGTCAATCCATCCAGGATGGTGTCTATTGCCAATTTGTTGTTCCTTTTTGCTTCCTTCTAAGTTGCAGTCTTTGGTTTCTTCAAAGAATTGTATCCTGAAGAAACTAAGAAACAAACATATGCCCTAAGAGATTTCAAGTAAGTTTCCATTCTATTACTCCAGTATTCAAAATTTCTTCCATCAAATGGTGGAATCCCATTTGGAATTTTGTTTTCCATTTCTTCTTAGGATCTTCCTTCCAGTGGTTAAACTGTACTGAAGGTAACAAACTCTGATACCAATTGTTGATACTGAGAGGGGGGTGAATCAGTATCAATTACAATTTCAAAACCTTTTCAACTTATAATTAAACCATTCAATTATATCCAATGATCAATGAACAATAGTATAAGATTTACACCAATACACCATAATATACCATGCACAATATATGAGAAATAATCAATAGTTATTGTTCAAGGGAAGTAATGACTTCCAAAGGTAGCTACAACTTACAAATATAAAGGGAGGGATAAACCTCCAAGAGAAAGATACAATCCTCCAATATCAAGAGAGGTTTTACCTCTCCATCCTTTCCCCTTCCTTCCACCCAAGAATATATGAGAGATAATAAAATTTCACATGAAATCATCACCATCAACCAACCATCACATAGAGCCTGATAATGCTTCCTAATACTTCTTCAACTTATGAAATTATTCAACTATTGGAATACAATGATCCTGTAGATAATATTAATCAATGTGTGCTCTGAAAATCCTCCAAGTTTCACTCCTTGAATCCTCCCCAAAAACAAGTTATAGAGAGAATGGTAGACCTTATTCAATTCTGGTTTAGTAAGGAGAGATAACTTGTACAGAATGCCCTGCACTCAATATTTAACATCAGATTCTGAAACTCGCACAAAATACACTAAAGCCCGTATTATTTCCAATGAAATTTTTCTCACTTCATTTGGATTCTCTATGAAGAAGTTATGACGTTTTTACCCGGAACACCTGTTTATTGACTAGCTTCAAGACTAGTCAAAAACCATATCTTCCACATAGTGTATATCCAAAATTATAGCGAAGAAAGAGCTTAAATTTTTACCACAAGTACCTAGATATTTCTTCTCCATACCATATCAATTTCACCATCTGAATCATTCTAGAAACAAAGTTATAGTGAAAATGGTAAGATGACTTGTACATAACATACCTTAGAACACATCACCAAAAGACTTCATCCTCCCTTGAAATCCAACCTTATTTTCTTCAAATTTCCTCTGAAATTAGACTTGTGTGTATAATGAATGTATAATGATATGTATTTATACCATTTATGTCACTTCCTTTTAACATTAGGGATGACCTGACACTTTCTTATTTTGTAATTCTTTTCTTTAATTATCTTCAGGGCCGACATGTACTTCCTTCTTCAATTCACTTTGTCATCTTCAAAAATTCATTTCTTCTCAACCATGAGGATCCATGTGACATGCCACCTACCATCAAAAACAACATGATGTATACTATCCATCCATGGGTGTTGTGTCTTTATGTGCACTTTCCTTGATGTCCAAATTCCTTCATCAATCTTGTTGTCCAAAACCGATGACTAGGGTTGACATTAATGACAACAACCAATCCTCCAACACATGCCATGTGTCACCTGGATTCATACATTTTTCAGAACCTATGTTTCCATTAAAAAGTGACACATGTCACCCACTGAATTAGACACATTTCATCTCTTCCTTGCCATGTGTCACCCCCCTATCACGTATTCACTTGGCTTATTGGCGAGTGGAGTACTCAGGAACCACCTGTCCTTACCTATGTGTTTAATACGCCACCACGTGTAAAGGTAGACCCTTCAGGACTTCAGGACTTCAGGACTCCAAAGGTTTGGGGTGYAGTGTCATAGATAAGTCGAAAGGCCCAAATACTGGARCCATGTGGTGAGATTTCGAGATCCTTTGAGACTTCGGGAATTTGGGAATCTGGAGGGAATTCTTGCAGAAAGGAAAAGGGGCATCCAATGCCAAAGCACCGAATGTTGAACACCCCTCTAGCCTATGTGTTAAATGAGGATCAAGTCCCGTCGCTGGATTGTACAGTGGATGGACTTCCACCGTGGATGGAGGAGCTTGGGGATGGTACAAATGATATGGACCCACGTGGGTGTCATGTGGCCTTTGACTGATTATGACCAAAGATCTTCGGGAGACCATAACTTGGAATCCAGAGCTCAAATTTGAGCCTGGTAGTAGTCATTAGAAAGATAAAAATGAGTAGAAGAGGATGGAGACCTTAGAAGGAGGATTTGAGACAAGTATAAAATAAAAATTTTGATGCCCCATGCATAGAAAGGGTACCTAGGGGTGGGGTGTGTTCCATTAATCTAATTTAAATCCATGAAAGTGGATGAACAAGTGGATTTGATAGAACATATAACAAAGGTGGTTGTATGAATGTAATGGGAAAACATGGGGAAAGCAGCAAAGAGGGTTGAAGAAGAAAGACTTCTAGTAGAAGTAGAGATAATTTTTCATAAGCACGACTAGAACCCAACTATTCAAGAATTGGGGCCACCAATAATAACCCCATTAGAGGTACATAGGAGAGAAAAATAGAACCCCCCCCCCCAATAGAAACCTCACCAGGGGGAGGTAAGGATAATAGAGATATGGAATAGGTACAGACATGGAAATCAGAGACTGGATTGACAGATGAAACTTTAATACAGATACAGATGTACAAATATACTTTTTCTTTCCTATATGAATGTTATTTGTCCATATTGTATGATTCCTTGATCACGTACATAGTTTCATATCGAATAGACTCTATTATTCTTGTCTTCGTTGGATTGTTCTTCTTTGCAGATACTTCTCCATAATCCTTATGATGGAGCTAGGATCACATTGGCGAGGTCGGGTCTACAACATTTAAAAGGTATGTTTTGGATCTTCTTCTTATTTGATATCTGGAATGTAAGGAAATTTTAGTATACTATCTTGTTTTGTTCTAGTTTCGGGGTGAAACTAGGGAGATCAGTTTGTGTCTGCACTTACTGATTTCTCCTGAAACAAAATTGGTGACCATACTAGGGATCACATTTATCTCTTGATTATAATCCTTTATAAGATTACAATTTGGTCTGTGATCCATGTTGTTGACTTAGTGTTTCCAAGACAATTTGTGTCTCGTCAATATGTTCAAAGAGAAGCTCAACCCAGAAATCCTTCTATTGCGTCAGCCATTTCTACAGTCCTTAAGCCTTCTATTGTGTTGTCCATCCCTGATTCAATCCTGAATTACTTTTTACTCTAATCTACTTCAAATATTTTTACCTGTTTCGTGTCATTGATGGGGGATACATTAAGGCCCTCTTGTGATGAGTCTTTTCCTGTTGACTTCGACTCATTATCTAGGAATTAGAATTAGAAACTAATTGATACCTTGGAACTTTCATGCCTCAATGGAATGTTTCCTCTCTTTTGAAAATGGGTTTTCATTATTGACCCTTGATCGCGAGATTCCACCGAGTGTTCAACTTTAGCTCATAAATTCACACCCGTTGGATTTTACTAGTGTACCTTGGGATTCATTGACATTAATGGTGATTTCCCTCTCACTTGTTAACCATATTCACTAATGACCGGTAATCAAGTGGCTTCAACCATGTTCGACTTCACCACATGTATTCACATGGTTAGATTCGTACTATAGAGTGGTGGAGATGAAGATCCTGAATCTTTTCTGACAGATTCAAGTTGCATTGGAGTATATTCAGATTGTACTTTTGCATAGATCCACAGTCTATGTCTCATGGACATGTTCAAACTTTATTCTTTAACGCATATATCCACAATGTATTTTTGGTGGCTATGTTCAGATTTGAGTCATATTGGCATGGATCTACAGTCTATGCTTGGTGGCCATGACCTATCTTACTTGACATGAATCTTTGCATGTCAGAATTTATTGTTTGAGTCATTTGTATTCTAATTATGGGAATTCCTACCTCAATGATGATATATTATTGTATTGTATTTCCTTGTTTGTTGGCAGGTTTTCGACTGACGTGTTCCTTGTTCCCAACACACACTCGAAAATTTATTCAGCTATAACTTTGTTATAACTTCATACTTTGGGGGGATTAATGTTACGAATTTTTTTCATCACCCTTATGACCATTAATGATGTACACCTATCATTTTTCTTTAGAAAGACCAATTGCCTTAATCCCTGAAGAAGAATGAATATGAGCTTTCCTAGAGAGATGAAATTATCTTTTCCTTTGTAAAAAACCTTGTAAAGAAGGATCATTACACCTTGCTCAGTGTCAAGGGTTTGACGATATAGGATCAATGCAGGTTTCATCACAGTGGCCTGTGACATTGTCATAGTTTTCTTAGTGTTAAGGGTGTGACGATCGTCCATATGAATAAAAAGAGAAGCTTCTCAACGCTTCTAGGATAGAAGCTTCTAGGGTGAGGTGGCCTCTGATCAGTTTGGATATGAGTCGCATCCCTGATCTCATGGTATCATCCTAACCTCCTCACCCTATCCTTTTGAGATTATAAAAGGAGGGGATTTATCATGGGAAAGTTAGATTTTTTGTGTAAGCTTGGAGAATAGCTTTTGAGAATGGCTAATGACTTAGTAGAATTTTTTCTTGATAATTCTCAACTAAAGGGCTTATGATAGGCTTCTAATTTATGTTGTCAAGATAGATTTTTAGTATCTTCAAATTTACAGTCTTAGAACTCGTTGGAGCAGAATTGTGTGGGAAGCAAGGAACTATTGGAAGGAACCTGACAACATCAAGGAATCTGGTTGTATCTTTCTGTTATAAAAATAGGATCACAGAGCAATAAAATAAAACAAATGCGTAAATAAAACACAAAAGATACATGATACAATAGAGACACAAATATGCGTTGCTCGCCCAGTGTGGGCTACGTCCACCAGAGAAATTTCTAGGTCCTTCTTTTATTATTATCCAGCAAATGAAGGGATACAACCTACAACACACCCAAGGGATACAACCTACAACACATCCACTATAAATTCCTCTTCTTTCTCTCATTGTCTCCTCTCTTAGAATACAATACTCTCAATGATGCATAACCACAATAAATTTCCCTCATAAAAGGGGGTTGCCTTCTAGGGAAAAAAACCCTAACATAACTTCTACCGTCAGATATACGACCTTATAATGAATGGTCCATATTTACAATGAAATTACAATATACATTTACAAGGAAATTTTTCCTTCGAGGTCTTCTCCCCCGAACCCCCATCGAGGGCCCACCTTCCCCTGGACCCCGCAGGGGGGGTAAACTCCCACTACACTCCCCTACGTGGATGAGTGTACATTATTTCTATGTGTAAAATATTCATGGGGTATAAACATGACTGAAAACTAAGACCTCTAAATCAGGAAGATAATCAGGCTCTACAAGCAACAATCTCCCACTTGGAGACTGATCTCAACAACTTCACCACTATTGTATTTGTTGGACTATGAACCTTCTTGGAGCTGGAAAATTTCTCATCTTCACCTTCATTATTGAAAGCTAACTGAAACTGAGCAAGAACTTAGTTTCTCCCTAGTTACTCCCTTAGTTAACATGTCTGCAGGATTCTGACTAGTGTGTATCTTTTCCAACTTCAAATGTCCATCTTCCAAGACAGATTGTATGAAATGGTACCTGAATTGTATATGCTTAGTCTTCGAATGGAAGGATTATTTATTTGCAATATGAATGGAACTCTCACTATCACAATACAACCTGCTATTCTCTTGCTTATTTCCCAATTCCTCCATAAACCTCTGTAACCAAATCATCTCTTTACTAGCCTATGTAGAAACAACATACTCTGCCTCTATTGTTGAAAGTGCAACAATCTTTTGCAATTTCAAAATCCAACTTATTGTTGTTCCACCTATAGTAAAAACATACCCTGTGTTTCTCCTCCTGTTATATTTATCACCTACCATATCTGAATCAACATATCCTTGTAGAACAATGTTTGAACCTCCAAAACATAATGCATGAGTAGCAGTACCTCTCAAATAACTGAGAATCCACTTTACTACCTACCAATGTTATTTATCTGGATTGTTCATATACTTGTTCATAACTCCCACTGGATGTGCAATATCTGGTCTTGTGCAAACCATTGCATACATCAAGCTACCAATTGTTGATGAATAATGGACCCTGGACATGTATTCTATCTCCTCCTATGTATTCAAACACATTTCCTTAGTTAATTTGAAATGGTTGGCCAAAGGTGTACTAACTGGTTTTTCATTTTTCATTCTAAACCTCTCCAACACCTTATCCATGTACTCACCCTGAGACAATGTCAATTTGTGATTTTTACTGTCTCTTGTTATTCTCATACCAAGGATTTCATTTACAGCACCCAAATCCTTCATTGCAAATGAATTAGATAATTTCTTCTTGAGCACATTTATATCCTTCATATTAGACCCTACAAAAATCATGTCATCTGCATACAATAGCAATATAATATACCTTCCATTTTATAGCCTTTTAAAATAAACATAGTGATCGGAATGACATCTAATATAACCTTGTTCTGTCATAAACCTATCAAAATTCAAATACCATTTCCTTGGAGCTTTCTTTAGGACATAAAATATCTTCTTCAACCTGCATAAAAAATTATCCTTCCCTTTGACCTCATACCCCTGTGGTTGTTGCATATAAATCTCCCCCTCCAAATCCCCATGGAGAAAAGTTGTTTTACATCTAACTGTTCAAGATGCAAATCTTCTACTGCCACAAGACTTAAAATAGTCTTACTTGAAGTCATTTTAACAACAAGAGAAAACATTTCATCAAAATATATAACTTTATTTTATGCAAACCCCTTTACAACAAGTCTAGCCTTGTACACTTTTTTCCTCTGTGTTCTTCCTTCAACTCATAAACCCATTTATTCTGCAATGCTCTTTTTCTTGCAGGCAACTGAAACAAGTCCCAAGTCTGGTTATTTACCAAGGGATCCATTTCCTCTTTCATTCCTTGCTCCCACTTCTTTTTGGTGTCTACCTGCATTGTCTCTTCATAACATTTCAGTTCACAAGAATCAGTCAACAATAAATAATACAATGAAGGAGAGTATCGTTCAGGGGGTCTACTTAACCTGGTATATCTTCTAACAACACTTGCAGGATTTTGAGGCACATGTTGCTCCTGTTGTTGTACATTTTGATTTTCTGGTTTCTTTGGAATTTCTTTTTCAGTGATCTCGTCAAGCACTGTGTATTCTGGTTTTTCTTTTTCCTATTTCTTTTCTTGCAACTGATCTTTGTACATGACCTTCTCATTGAATATGACATCTATAGTCCTAATGATTTTTTTATTTTCATAATCCCATAAGCGATAACCAAAATCATTAACACTGTATCCAATAAATGTACACTTCTTGGATTTTGCCTCAATCTTTTTTCTATTTTCTTTATCAATATGGACAAATGCTTCACAACCAAAAGTCTTAAAAAATAGTTTACCTTTTTACTTGTCCATTCCTCCTCTCGAATTATACCATCCAAATATATTGAAGGTCCTCTATTTATTAAGTAAACAAAAATATCTACAACATCTTCCCATAACTGTAAGGGAAAACCAACATGCAATCTCATACTCCTTGCACGCTCCATGATTTTCCTGTTCATCCTTTCTGACACACCATTTTATTGCGGTGTTCCTAGAACTATCTTTTCTCTACGAATCCCATGGTATGAACAATAATCATCAAACTCTTTGCTACAATATTCACTTCCATTTTCTGATATGAGACACTTCAACCTTTTTCATGTCTCATTCTCAACCAAAGATTTCCATTTCTTAAAAGTATCAAAAACATCATATTTTTTTCGAATGAAATAGAACCAAGTTTTTATAGTTGCGTCATTAATAAAAGTAACATAATGATGAAATCCACCAAGAGATGATACCCAAACTGGTCCCCATACATCTGTATGCACAAGCTCTAAACTTTCACTATTCTTTTATTTTCCAAGTCTGAGAAATCTAACTCTTTTATGTTTTCCATAAAAACAATGCTCACAGAAATCCAAATCAATTTGTTTAAGATCTGGCAACAAATTTCTTTTGTGAAGTATCTACATCCCCTTAGAACTCATGTGTCCAAGCCTATGATGCCACATTGTTGTATCCACTCTTGTAGAAGCTAAAGAGATTGAATATGGTGGATCATGTTTTCATTGATGCCAATGGTTTGATTGATTGATGTAAAAGGATTGATGTCAAGTGATTAGTTGATTTCAACTGATTAATTGATGTCAAGTAATGATTGATTGATTATTTTGAATTGATAGATGTCAAGTGGAATCAAGCATAGATGAAGATGGATCAATGAGTTGTCATTGATATGATGGATTGTTGGATTGATGAATCATTATTGTCTTATCATGGTTGATAAGGTGCACAAATGGATGAGCTCCAAAGTGGTCCCCTTATGGTGAAATCCCTCACGAGAAGACTCTTTACGGTTGATTTATCCTAGAAGTATGGTTGGAGAACCCATGCTTGACTGTGGAATAAAGAGATGAAGATCAGTGAATTTGTCAGTGAAACTATCCTAGATGGATAGTGTTTGTCATGCCATTTCTAGTGGTATGTGGAATGTCACATAACTCGTCATGGTTTGAGAGTTATGGCCCTATGAAGATGAAGGACCCTCATATGTAGGCTTGAAGCCCCAAAAGGTCAAAGAATTCAAAGAGCTTGCAAAGAAGAAATTATTATTTAAATGATAAAGTGAAGTGACAAGGTCAAGGAGGATTATTTAAATAATAAAGTGAAGTGACAAAATAAAATAAGATTATTTAAATGATAAAGTGAGGTGAAAAAATCAAGGAGGGATATTTAAATGATAAAGTAATGGAGAACTTTCTAATTATGGAAAGTGGTTAACCCTAAAATGAGGAAAATAGGTTAAGTGACCTAGAAATGGGTTAAGTGACCTAGAAGATGAAGAGTATAAATAAGAGGCTAGGGTCTCTTGTGAATGTGTATCTCTTGTGTATCTCTTGAGCATGTATTGAATATCTATTTTGAGAGAGAGTTGAGTGGAGGATCTCATGGACACATCAAAGTTTTTGTAAGTCTGAGATCTTGACAGAAAAAGTTTTGGAAGTTCAGAAACCCTAGTTTCTAAGGCGTATGCAGACTAACATTGTATTAGGGTGCATACATACTAAGTTATATATGGGTTGTCAGTGTATTAGGGTGCCCACGTATGTGGGTTGGCAGTGTATTAGGGTGCGTACATGTTGGAAAAACCATGGAAACTTGAAGAGATGAAGATGCAGAGGTTCTAGATTCTGATATCAAGCTCCCAGGAAGGTCTACAATGCTCAAATACATCATATCAATCCATTGGTTCAAAAGGTATGGTCACATAGTTTTCTTGATGGATACTCTTGCTTATTGGTTGGTGAATGCTTAAGGCATTCTTGGTATGGTTGTTATGATGTGGTTTGATTTGATTGATGGAGTGAGAAGCACTCTTATGATTCAGTACTGATATGATGGCTATAGCATACTGTTTTTTTACACATGCTTGAGTAGCATTCATAATATATGGTTGAGAAGCATGAGTAGGCTATTGGATATTTTGGATGTGTTGTGACTAGTTGTGGGTCAAATTGGACACTAAGAGACAGAAGAGAATGTGATTGCAGGTTGCAAATGATCTGAGTATGTGATGAAAAGGATAAACCCTAATAGCTCAGAAGGTATACACAGGCTATAGTATAGATTGGTCGCGTACATACATGGGTTGTACTGCTGGTAGGGCATGTACATACGCATGTTGCACTACTGATAGGTCGCGTACCTGTGACAGATTGATATATGTGGAGGATTTTTGCCTCATCTCAGTCAGTGATGAGTATGTAAGATGATTCTTGCATATAGAGGTGGTGCTCTTTTAGAGTTGTACTCTATTCAGTTGTTGCTGATAAACCCCGAGGGTTGAAGTCCGTAATAGAAAGAAAATTGTACATACATCTTGTGTTCTTTGTGTTCCTTGTGGTGATGATTTGTTGATGATATATTTCCGATATATGTTGATGATTTGTGTTCAACATTTAACTAATTATAAATGACAACAATGAGTAATGAGTTAATGGTGATTGCTAACTAGTGAGTTTTGTGAAGGAGGGAAGTTTTGAGAAAAAGAGCCCTACATTGTTCACCCCCCCCTCTCAGTGTAGTCGGTGTGTCCAACAATTGGTATCAGAGAAGGCCTTCACTACAAGCCTTAACAATCTTGAACGATAGCCATAGACACATAAATGGACAATGAATTTCCAATCCTTGATGAGGAAAACTATTCTACTTGGAGAATAAAGATGAGAGTGCATTTGAAGGAAATGGGAATAGGTATTTGGAAGGCAACCATTGGTGGATCGGTTTCATTGAAGAACAAGTCAAAGTTTTCAGCTCAAAGGGAAGGAAAGAAGAATGATGCATTGGCTCTCAAGACCATTCTTAGTGAACTCTCAAGACCTATCAAAGAAATCATGGGACAATGCACTTCCGCTAAGGATCCATGGCTAAAGCTAGAAGAGACATATCAAAACAAGAAAGAATATGTTGAATACCACTCCATCAAGATCATTAAAGGTAAAGAATATCCAAAAACTCTTGAATGCATTATTTCTAAATGCGATCTTGAAAACACTTCAAATGAAGACAAAGAATCAAGTGATGATGTTATCACAAATGAGGATCTTGAAGACATTTCAAATGAAAGAAAAGAATCATGTGATGATGTTGGCAAAAAGGAATATCTCGAAAGTATTTCAAATGAAGGTAAAGAATCTCCAAAGACTCTTGATTGCAATGATTCAAAATGTGATGATGTTGAATTTTTCTCTACAAGTGAAGAAGAAAATCTAGAAATAGTTTGTGTAGAGTTTGATGGAAGTTATCCCATGGAAAGAATAGAATAAGATATATTAGAACTTCAAAAGAAAGCTTAAGAGGGTTTATATGAATATAGCAATGAACATTATTATATTGACTATAGCTATCTTTCGGATAACACTAAGAAGTTCCTTAGGAGGAGTCAAAGACACATCTTGAAGTTAAAGGGAATGATCAAAGAACAAGAAGAGAGTAATAAGACTCAATTAAAAGTAAAGGAAGAAGAGATCACAAGACTAAAGAATGAAAAATAAGATATGAAGGTATATGATGAGATTACAAAATATGTTGAAACTATTGTCCATCTCAAGACCCAAATTGAAGAAGCCAAAAGGGTAGAGTAACTATTGAAGAATCAAATAAATGAAAAGGAAGAGTCATGTCATAAGCTAGAAGATGAATTTGTTGATCTTAGAAAGAAAGTAGAGAAGTCAAGTAAATTCTTTAATATCTCACAAATCTTGAATGAGATCTTGAAAAGTCAAAGATCACCATATGATAGATCAAGTCTTGGATACAAGGGAGAAGCTACACATGCTGAAGCAAGCACCTCAAAGAAGCATGAGGCAAGTCCCTCAAAGGATGAAGACAATGTTGCAAATCAACCATCTACACAAGGCAAAGAAAGTTTCAAAAGAACAAAGCAAGGAAGACATCAAGAAGCCACCCTTACACCTCAAAGAAGATGGACACCAAAGAAAAGGTATGAAAGCATTATTTATGGTCAATGTTATTCATGTAATGAATATGGTCACAAATATTTGGAGTGCAGATATTATGAAAGGAGAAATGAAAGAAGATTTCATAACACCATAAGGTGTTGGAGATGTGATCAAGTAGGACACATTGTTGTTCACTGTAACAACATGAGATGCTATAGCTGTAATGGATTTGGTCACAAGTCCCAGAAATGTTGCAACACAAGAAGAAAGTCCATGATGAGGACTTCACATAGCATGACTAGAAGAAGGAATAAAGTAAGGAAGGGAGACATATTTGAAAATATGGAAGCTCAGATCTCAAGTTCTGAGAAGAAGGGACACCTTCAGAAGTGGGTGAAGAATACTGAGCAACCAGAGAAGAATGGAAGCCTTAAGGGAGGCTCAAGTGTGTCATCTACTGAGGCATACGTGGGTGACAGTGGTAACAGCCGCATACATACACGGGCTAATCTTGAATAGTTCACATACATACGCGAGCTATCTGTTGGGCCCGAGATATGATCATTTTCATGATGGTTATTATACACTTTTGCCATATGTATATATGTGTTTTTCATCTTTTGAAGGATCTTTTTGGAGAATTTGATGATAAAATGGTATGATCAGCATAAGATACGTGTAATTCATGTTTAATGATTAAATCAAGTGTAATTCATCATGTTTTATGATTTCCAAGAGTTAATTCATGTTTTTCTGCTATTACAGGGCAAAACGCACCATGTTTCTAGTTCCGACACTTGATCCGGCACTCGATCCAGCACTTGTTCTGGCACCCAGTATTGCACAAAAACGCAAGGAGAGTTGGCAGTTATGGCATTGGCGGTCAGTGATGGACAAATCGGGCACATGGATTTTCTTCATGATTGCCCCCTCCAGCTATTAAGCTCAAGACAACTCGATTTCAATTGTCCAAAGAAGGCGATTATTGACTCACTCTGTTTCGGGAGTTAGGGCACCATTAATGAAATTTGCCAATTTTAGAAGTGGTTTGAACCTCCTATGGTCGACCACTTGGAATGTAAACATTATAAATACCACTAGGATGATTAGAAGATTGTTAACCAAGTAGAAGAGCCAGTGTATTAGAGACAAATTCGTTTTTTCTCTGTTTTGAGTTTTTACATTGCCAGATTATGCCATAAATATGTTTTTGAGTTTTCATGGTGAATTTGAGTTGTTGAATTCGTGGTTGGCTTTTAGGAAGTAGCCAGGACTTGTTGAGGGGGCCACCAGTAGTCTGGTTACTATCTTTCTGTTGTTTATGTATTTCATAGTTTAGTTGTTTTCTTCATTTTCCTATACATGCATTTTTATTATGTTAATTAGTTTGTTGTTATAGTTTAATTGTGTTAGTTTCCTTTTGCAGGTTAATATGGAGTTTTGTTAGTATGCAATGAGTTATTAGTTAGTATAGACAAGCTTAAGCTTAAGCCACTAACCCCCGTGTGATTAAATAATAGATTAGAATTTATGTATGTTGAAATAGATTAGTTAGAGTTTAAAACATAATTTTAAAACAAAGTTTTAATTAGAATGGAATAGAGTTTTTACTTGGGTTTTCTTTGACAGGGATTTTGATGGATGTATAGATTTCATTTCAGTTTGAATAGTTAATCATTTCCTTATTGCAGTTTGAATAGTAGAATAGACATAGCATAGTTTCATTTTACGCAATTTCCTTTCCTAGAATTAAAAAGCAATTACATTTCTTAGTTAATGGTTAAATCTAATTTTGCTTACATAGTGTAGAAGTATAATGATGATCTAGTTATGATGTTAATGGTTTATACATGAATATACAGGGTATTTAACATTCTTTCTATCGTGGCTAAACTCTTCTTGGATTGTTTAATCCATACTTTTCATTTGTCCATTGAAATTAGTGTTGAGCTTATACCACTTGAGTTGTCCTTTGTTGTTAAGTGTCATCGAGATATCATCTGACACTGGAGACATTCACACAACCACCAGCATTGTATTTGAGTTGTCATAGGTTAAAAGAAATAGTTTTCCCTCTTTCATAGATATAGTTTCTCGCTTTCATAGATTAGAATAAAGTTCCATTGTTGTTGTCAGATAGATAGACTTTGCTTTGATAGATTAGATGACAGTTTGCTTATTATAGATCAAGAATTAGTTGATAGCTCTTCTTGCTTTCAATAGAATAGATTTCCTTTCATGCAGTGCATTGAGCATTTAGATTTCCTTTCATGCATTAGAAATAGTTTTGCATTAGGCATTTAGTTCACTTGCCTCTTAGGCTAGATAGTTGTTCAATGAGAAGTTTTACTTGCAGTAGTTAGTTTCCTTTGCTTACTTGTCTATTTTCTTTAATAGGTTAGGTAGGTGTTTTTGATTACTTGCTTATTTATTTTCTTTCATAGGATAGTTACTCATTGAATATAGATTGGCAAGTTTTAAATAAGTTTGCTTTTGTCATTTGCTTATTATGCTTAGTAGTTTGCTTTTGCTTATTGTTCTGAACTAGTTTGCTTTACATAGGGTTTTTACTTGCTTTCTTAGAACTGTCCATCGATCATTGGCCCAAAGAATACTTAGGTTACCTAGTTTCAAGTTTCTTAGTAGGGTTTTCTCATTAGATAGGTTTACTTGAGTAGATTAGCCTTAGATAGCTTCTTTCCTTAGTACTATACTCCTATTAACCTTTTACCTTTGGCATATATTTTGCTACAACTCTAAGTTTACTTACCCCGGGTTGACAATTTAATTGAGGGTAGTTTAGTGTCTTTTTTAGTACATATAAATCACCTAACACTGTCTGTGCAACAGGTCGCGTATATGTGGTAAAGCCTTGGGAAAAAGGCAATGCGCATGGGTTGCATCTTGATGTGATGGTATAACACTCTATTACAGGGTCTAACATTGTTTGTTGCAGGTTCTAATATTGTTTGTTGCATGTTTTCATGTTTACATATTGGATTATGTAAGGTGATGATAAAAATAATGAAATGCCATCTTGGATGCATGGCACTAACCCATGAGTATGGATTGAGTCATTTTCTGTTGAAGAGCAATGCTAGTTATGACAGTGAATTTATGGCACCTTGGTTATGTGATATATCTTGATGATGCTAGCTAGAGATATCATTGATCTATTGAAGCATAGTACTAGTACGTGTGTTGTTGGATGATTATTATTTGCTGTAGTGAATGGAGGATTTATGTTGATCTGTTGGTGTACATGGCTAGTACACATTTTGAGTTTCATTGATATATCCTATGATGTATTATTGGAAGAACATTTGTTGGATGTCTTGGTGATGGGATACATATTGGAAATATAGTTGGTAAGGTGATCATGTTGTAAATCATTGATGAGTCATAGCTTGATCTATAGTTGATGTATGATTGATACATTTCTAGTACATTGGTAGAGGCACCTATTAGCAGTATGATTGGCACATATTTTATGGAGGATTTGCCATACATGTATGATGATTCATCATGTTGTGGTATTGGTGCATGGTTGATGTACTTTCTTGGTATAAGTGGTGAGACATGCTATTGTACATATTTGGTACACTTATAGATGGAATATGATTTATGATAAGTACACCCTTGGTATTACTTGACTAGCACAACAATTGGTATTTGTTTGAGATACATGGTTATGGAACTTGGTTCATGATGGAGACATATCATGAGTGATATGACACTTGTTTGGCATATTGGTAGATGCACATGGTTGGCATATTGGTAGATGCACATGTTGGCATATGATTGATACATTCCATTGATGAGATCTTATGGCACATTGTGTGGTATTGATGTACATGGGTGTTGTGCATGATGGGCACACAATTGGTGCATGATGTACTTGGGTGATGTTATACTCATGATCATATATTTTATTGTTGACATATCTTTTGTTTCATGATGGTTGGTATGACATGAGTTTGATGCATGAACTGGTCCAAGGATCATCATATGGTAGCATATTGTTCATCTTGCAGAGAAGATAGGGGGAGACATACCCATAGGAGGAGTCATTCTTCTTCCCATGGTTCTAGGAAGAGAAAAGAGCCCTATACTTGAAGAAAGAGCACATAGGCATAGTTCCAAGGGGAGCAATAGTCACAAGGGGAGTATGAGCGATGTATCTTCAGCATTACATCAGAGTGAGATCCCTTGTTCAAAAAGGGAGATATTATTCAAAGGAATATCAAAGGCATTCAAATAGGGGGACCAGTCCTAGGGAGAGATAGTCATGGAATTCAAGCAGGGGGAGCATCCCCAAGGAGAGTTCAAGCAGGGGGAGCAACCCCAAGAGGAGAATGACCCTTTTCCATTGATGTCAAAGGGGGAGAGATAGTTACATTGATGTGATTGATGATTATTGATCAAGAGAGATAATCACATTGACTATTGATTTAGATCATGACTTATCTACATGTTGACAACAATAATTGGTAATTGGTGTTGACATCAATGTTGGTATTGCCATCAATGCCAAAGGGGGATATTGTTGGATCATGTTTTCATTGATGCCAATGGTTTGATTGATTAATTTCAAAGGATTGATGTCAAGTGATTAATTGATGCCAAGTGATTGATTGATGTCAAGTAATGATTGATTGATTATTATGAATGGATATATGTCAAGTGGAATCATGCATAGATGAAGATGGATCAATGAGTTGTCATTGATATGATGCATTGTTGGATTGATGAATCATTATTGTCTTATCATGGTTGATAAGGTGCACAAATGGATGAACTCCAAAGTGGTCCCATTATGGTGAAATCCCTCATGGGAAGACACTTTACGGTTGATTTATCCTAGAAGTATGGTTGGAGAACCCATGCTTGATTGTGGAATAAAGAGATGAAGTTCAATGAATTTGTCAGTGAAACTATCCTATATGGATAGTGCTTTTCATGCCATTTCCGGTGGTATGTGGAATATCACATGGCTCCTCATGGTTTGAGAGCTATGTCCCTACGAAGATTAATGACCCTCATATGTAAGCTTGAAGCCCCAAAAGGTCAAAGAAGTCAAAGAGCTTGCAAATAAGAAATTATTATTTAAATGATAAAGTGAAGTGACAAGGTCAAGGAGGATTATTTAAATAATAAAGTGAAGTGACAAAATCAAAGAAGATTATTTAAATGATAAAGTGAGGTGACAAAATCAAGGAGGAATATTTAAATGATAAAGTAATGGAAAACTTTCTAATTATGGAAAGTGGTTAACCCTAAAATGAGGAAAATAGGTTAAGTGACCTAGAAATGGGTTAAGTGACCTAGAAGATGAAGAGTATAAATAAGAGGCTAGGGTCTCTTGTGAATGTGTATCTCTTGACAATGTATTGAAGATATATTTTGAGAGAGATTTGAGTGGAGGATCTCATGGACGCATCAAAGTTTCCGTAAGTTTGAGATCTTGATGGCGGAAGTTTCAGAATTTTAGAAACCCTATTTTCTTAGGCGTACGCGGGCTGACAGTGTATTAGGGTGCGTACATTCTGAGTTATATGTGGGATGTCAATGTATTAGGGTGTGTACATATTGAGTTATATGCAGGCTGTCAATGTATTAGGGTGCGTACGTACGTGGGATGGCAATGTATTAGGGTGCGTACATGTTGGCAAAACCACGAAAACTTGAAGAGATGAAGATGCATAGGTTCTAGATTATGAGATCAAGCTCCCAAGAAGGTCTACAATGCTCAGATACATCAGATCTATCCATTGGTTCAAAAGGTATGGTCACATAGTTGTCTTGATGGATACTCTTTCTTATTGTTTGGTGAATGATTAAGGCATTCTTCGTATGGTTGTTATGATGTGGTTTGAGTTTATTGTTGGAGTGAGCAACACTCTTATGATTCAGTATTGATATGATGGCTATAGTATACTAGTTTTTTACACATGTTTGAGTATCATTCATATTCTATGGTTGAGAAGCAAGAGTAGGCTATTGGAGAGTTTGGATGTGTTGTGACTGGTTGTGGATCAGATTGGACAGTGAGAGACAGAAGAGGATGTGATTATAGGTTGCAGAGGATCTGAGTATGTGATGAAAAGAATAAACCCTAATAGCTCAGAAGGTATACGGAGGTTGTAGTATAGACTGGTCGCATATATACATGGGTTGTACTACTGGTAGGGCACGTACATATGTGTGTTTCACTATCAACATGTCACATACCTATGATAGATTGATATTTGTGGAGGATTGTTTTCCTCATCTCAGTTGGTGTTGAGGATGTAAGATGAGTCTTGCATATAGAGTTAGTGCTCTTCTAGAGTTGTACTCGATTCATTTGTTGTTGATTAACCCCAAGGATTGAAGTCCATAATAAAAATAAAATTGTACAAACATCGTGTGTTCTTTGTGTTCCTTGTAGTGATGTTTTTTTGATGATATATTGCTGATATATGTGGATGATATGTGCTCACATTTAACTGGTTATAAATGACAACAATGAGTAATGAGTTAATGGTGACTGCTAATTAGTGAGTTTTGTGAAAGAGGGAAGTTTTGAGAAAAAACTCCCTACACTGTTCAACCCCCCCCCTCTCAGTGTAATCGATGTGTCCAACAGAAGAGTCGGTATTACTAGTACATAAATACAATGTACCTACCTTCTGTCCTTTTTGACGCAGATCCCCAACCCTCGAGCCAAGATCCGTGCAGGATCATTCTAAATCTTCCCCTTAGTGTGATTGACTCTTCAATTCCTCCACAGGGAATCCTACACACACACAACAGTGTTTTCCACAGGTCCTTATAGGTATGCGTTCGTGATCAAACACAAGGCATCAACCCAAATCTCCTTACCAACAATATGATTGCGCCCTTTGCCGAATCAGGATTTCAGGTTTCGCGATATCACGATTCCTATTGTCGAGTTTCCTATCTCTACAACCTCTGAAACTCAAAATGTCGAATTACCGAAATCTTTGGCCGCATCCTCCTCCACAGTTGTGTCGTGTTCTGCGACTTTGGGAATTATAGAATAAAGAACCCTGACCTCTTGTCTTCGAAACTACCCAAATGTCGAACCCCGATATGTTCAACAAAGGATGGCTCTCCAATGGTTATGAACAGTACTCTTTTGTCGATTCGGAGTTTCAGACTTCGCAATTTCGTGAATCCTGATGCAAGGGTTCTCGACTCTCCAACCTTCAAAACCCCAAAACGGTCAATGGGAATTAACACTACCTGACAACGAGTATGCATCACCTATCTTCTCAGTTGTCCTCTGTCTCTATCGTAGATTCCTGCCATCTATCACTCTTCCCGATTTTTTGGGACTTCAACAAGCCTTCGATTGTCATTCCCCTACCACTTAGAAATCTTGAATTATGAAATGGTGCCTTCTATGGAACCAACGGCTAATAGCCTCCCTTTAGATCCGACGACCCACGTTATTTTGGGCTTCCGGGTACCGGGAGTTCGAGATTCTCGATTCCAAACCACTGTNTCTGTCTCTATCGTAGATTCCTGCCATCTATCACTCTTCCCGATTTTTCGGGACTTCAACAAGCCTTCGATTGTCATTCCCCTACCACTTAGAAATCTTGAATTATGAAATGGTGCCTTCTATGGAACCAACGGCTAATAGCCTCCCTTTAGATCCGACGACCCACGTTATTTTGGGCTTCCGGGTACCGAGAGTTCGAGATTCTCGATTCCAAACCACTGTCTTCTCGGGTTCCTGAACCCCAAAACACTGAAATGATGAAACACCACTTCACCAATACTTCGTGTTTCGTGACTTATAGATTTCTTATGTGAAGTGACCCGAATCCTTGTCAATGGGAATGCTGAAACCCCGATCCCCGAAGTGCCGAAATGCCACTTCAAGGATATTTTGGGTTTCGTAACTTCAGGGTTTTCAATGCAAAGGCCCCTGGCTCCTTGTCATCAGGATTTCCAGTATTCCGAATCCCGAATTACCGAAATCCAGAAATTCCACACTTAACAATACTTCTCATGATTTGGGAGTTAGAGTAACCAAGGATTTTGGCTTGCACTTCAGACTTCCGAACTCTGAATCCCCGAAATGATCTGACGGCTCACAACGAATCACGATCAATGGTCCACGTTGATTCCTGATACCAAAGTGATGGGTTCGTCCAATCCTTATCCACCTTGCAGCTCCTCTGGATCCTATGGTTCTCGCAACTTCGTGAGTTCTCCACATAGAATTTCCACCGCTCGCTTCCTCCTTGATAACTTCTGCAAAATGGACCAGCGTTCTTCCACTAGAAATTAGCTCCTGTGCAATAATTTCGCTCCCTCCCTTTAAACACTTCAAAGGTACTAATCCTCCTGATCTTTCTCTTGTAAACTCAAGTCTCTCAAAAGGACTCCTGCATGCACTCTTTGCAACAATCTTTCAAATATTTCTATGTATTTGATTCTTCGACTCTGTGCACTCTCAGCAAAAATAGTCTTTCACTCTTCAACCTTAGTTGATAAATTCTAAGGCTTCAACTAGCCTGTGCACACCTTGCATGGCTCCTATGCTTCACCTGTACTTCTACTGGAATGAGACCAATGGTATTCCTCCTCATCTTTTTGAGATAGACTTAGAACCCTTGTCAATGCACACCTTGCGGACGTTTCACTGCACTCCTTGCAAGAACTCTCTCAGGAAGAGAAACAATTGAAACTCATTCTTCTCTCTCAGACTTCATACATTCAACATGAAATCATACATTCAACACAGAATACCAACAAAGGCATAACAGAGAGAATAAAACAACTGTAAGAACACCATTCAACATATGTAAACAGCAAACATCATAACACCATGAAATCTGAGTCAAAGCTTCATATATTAACTCAAACACTCTTGTACATGGGTTCTTCTCTACAACTCTCTGCTACAGATCTCTTTTTCTTTTCTGTGCTAATGATAAAATAATACAAGTGTGAGGGTGTCTATATCTGTTTTCCCTCCTACTCTCTAAACTGTCTAATCTATGAATCCAAATATACCTACTTTCATTAATTACGTATAGATGCTTTTACATACTACAGATGAGAGCAATGCTCAAGATCTGTTGACAACATCTAAGTCATAAATGTAAGTACTCTTCCCCAACTATCACATTAATATCCGCTTCATTAATTTTTCAAAACATTTCAAAATGTGAAAAATGTGTGTTGCACTTTTCCAACTGTCTTCCGCCTTTAAGCTTGCTTGGCTAGCTGCTTACAATGCTCCTGCATCATACTCCCTCGCTTGAAAATTTTCTTGAACTCCTGTTCTTGAGCTCTTGCATGGTCTGTCCATGCTTATTAATTTCTGCTTCATCTTCCCAACTAGTATCTTCAACTGGATGTTCCTTCCATTTGACCAAGTATTCAAAATACTCTTTTCTATTGGTCTTTTTGCTAATCCTCTTGTCAATTATGCTTTCCATCTATAGCTTTTCATCTACAGGCATTTGTTTTTTCCATTGAACTTCTTTCTATTCATCTTCTACCCCTGCTTCTTCAGCTTTGTAAGGGTACAAATCTGCAACATTGAATATCGGTGAGATTCCGATCCCATCGGGTAATTCAATCTCATATGCGTTTGCCCCAAATTTCTTTATGACCTTGCACGGTCCAATATTTTTCATCGTCAGTTTGTTATATGTTCCCCTTGGGAACCTTTCCTTCCTCAGATGTGCAAGAATCAAATCACCAACTTCAAATTGAAGTTCTCACCTGTGTTGATCTGCTCTCCACTTGTATTCTTGACTTGAACTGTACAATCGCTCCTTAACTCGGCTGTGAAGCTCCTTCATTCCTTCTGCAAAAGTCCTCTGCACTAGCACTTATGAATTCAGTTTGTTCCACATCTTTCAATTCAGAAACTCCTCTTGGCTACATTCCATATACAATCTGGAATGGAATCTGCCCTATGCTTCTATTAAGCGAGTCATTATAAGCAAATTCCACCTATGGAAGAATGTGATCCCACTGACTGTGGTGCTCAGTCACTAAGCTCCTCAACAAATCTTCCAAGCTTTTGTTCACGAATTATGTTAGCCCATCCATTTGAGGATGATATGCTGAGCTAAAAGACAAACTTGTCCCCATCTTTTTCCATAAGGTCCTCCAAAAATGCCCTATGATCTTGGTATCTCGATCAGACACGATACTCCTTGGCAAGCCGTGAAGTCTGATGACTTCCTTGAAAAACAGGTTCGCAATATGAGTTGCGTCGCTGGTTTTCTGGCATGGTATGAAATGTGCCATCTTGGAAAATCTGTCGACTACCACAAAGATTGAATCACATCCTCTTTGTGTTCTTGGCAGTCCCACTATAAAATCCATACTCACTGTGTCCCACGGCCTTTCAGGTATGGGTAATGGTTGATATAACCCTGTGTTTTGCCTTTTCCCTTTTGTGTGTTGACAAATCCTACATCTGTCCACAAATTTCTTAACATCTATCCTCATCCCTGGCCAAAAATATGAGCCATTCAACTTTGAGAACGTTTTATCATGACCAAAGTGTCCGGCCAATCCTCCACTGTGCTTTTCCTTCAGCAGGTTCTCCCTCATGGAGCATTTTGGAATACATAGTTGATTTCCCCTAAACAATAATCCATCCTGGATCATATACTTGCTCCATTGGCTTCTGTCCCTGAGAACAAGATTCTTAGATGCCTCAAATGCCTCCTTAAAATCTGGGTCATCCCTATACATTTCTTTGAGGTTATCAAAACCTAAAGTCTTGACTCTGAATTTCTGCATAAGCAAACATTTCCTGCTCAAAGCATCAACAAATTTGTTAGTAGTTCCAGAAATATGCTTAATCACAAAAGTAAAATTTTGCATGAATTCAACCCATTTAACATGTTTTTGGTTCAACTTCTCCTATTGAGTCACAAATTGTAAAGCATGATTATCACTGTACAAAACAAACTCTTTAGGAACCAAATAATGTCTCCATTTCTTTCGTGCTTGTATGACTGCTTAAAATTCTTTGTCATATGTTGAGTACTTGATCTTTGCTTCATTCATTTTTTCACTGAAGTATGCGATCGGCCTATCATCTTGGCTCAAGACTGCTCCAATTGCAAATCCACTCGCGTCACACCTGACCTGGAATGTCTTGCTAAAATCTGGAAAAACCAAAATTGGTTGTTCCATGATCTTCTTCTTCAGCAGATTGAAACTCTTCTCTGCTTCTTCTGTCCAATGAAAATACTTATTACTTTTCTTCACCGTATCCATCATTGGTGCACCAATTCCATTGAAATTTTGAATGAATTTCCTGTAGAAACTTTCCAAACGATGGAAGCTTCGTACTTCAAACACACTCTTCGGCGATGGCCAATTATTAATTGCATCTACCTTTTCTGGATCCATCTTCAACTCATTTGTAGAGATAACAAAACCCAAATAAATGAGTTTTGTCCTCATAAATGATGATTTCTTCATATTTATCATCAATTTCTCTTGTTGTAATCTTTTCATCACTGCAGCTAAATGTCTCAAGTGTTCTGCTTCTGTTTTGTTGAAGATTAATATATCATCAAGATATACGATGATGAATTTCCCTATGAAATCCTTCAGGACTTCGTTCATCAATCTCATGAAAGTACTGGGTACATTCATTAAGCCAAATGGCATGACAAGACATTCATACAACCCCTCATTCATTTTGAATGTCGTCTTCCATTCATCACCTTCTCTCATGCGAATCTGATGATACCCGCTTTTCAAATCAATCTTTGAAAAAAATCTTGCTCCACTCAAGCAATCCATCAAGTCATCCATCCTTGGCAATGGAAATATGTATCTGATGGTAATATTATTGATTTCCCTTGATTCTGTACACATTCTCCAGCCTCCATCTTTCTTTGGGCTGAGCACTATTGGAACAGCGCATGGACTCAAGCTCTCTCGAATCAATCCTTTGTCCATTAAGTACTGTACCTGTCTCTTAACTTCTTCATTTTCTTTCGGCGTCAATCTGTACGTTGTTTTCTTCGATAAACTGGCTCCAGGTATAAGATCGATATGATGGCTTATACTCCTGATAGGTGGTAACGAACAAGGTAGTTCGTCCACCACTATATCAGCAAACTCCCCCAGCAATTCCTGGATTTCTTCTAGTAAATCATCTATTCTTGTACTGGTCAAAACAATTTTAGGCTTCCTGACCACAATAAATTGTGTGTCTTCCTTCTTCTTAACCTCCTTAAGAAGTTCCTTCCCACTCATGAGAAGTACAGTGTTGCTCATCTCTGTTTTCACCTCTTGGTTTTTAATCGGCAGCAACATGTGCGTTCTCCCATTTTTCTCCAGGGTATATGTGTTCTTTCTCCCATCATGAATCTGTTTCTTTCATATTGCCACGGTCTACCCAACAATAGATGACAAACATCCATGGGAATGACATCACATAATATTTCACCTTTATATCCTCCTATTTTAAATTCAACTAAACACTGTTTAGTGACATTTACCTGATGTCCTTTTTGTAGCCATGAAACTCTGTATGGGCTTGGATGTACAATAGTTTCTAGCTCCAGCTTTTCTACCATCTCTGTAGATACGAGATTGTCTGTGCTACCATTGTCCACTATGACCTTGCATACCCTGTCTTTGGTTTTGCAAGCAGTCTGAAACAGATTGTTTCTTTGGGATGGGTTCTTTGCCTCCTTCTCCGGCTTCAAGAGAACTTTCCTCATCATTAAGGATCTTCCACCCTCAGCATCTTCTTCCTCAACATTCCTTCCTTGAGATTCAGTAATGTGAGTTTAACCGCCATCTTTTTTCTTATCTGGACACTCATAGGATTTATGTCTAATCTTTCCACAGACACAGAATTTTACTTCACCGCCTCTGCCTCTTCCTCTTCCTCTAGCTCGAGGAAAATTATTTCTATCGGCATATTGCCCTCTCTATGAGCTTCCTCCTCTTTCATGTTGAGTTTGAGGTTTCTTCCCCTCTTCTTTAGATTTTTGAGTTTTGTCTTGGGCAATTGTTTTTCCTCTGGCTTGACTTCTACCTTGGCCTCTTTGACCTTGCTTTCGGCTCAGCTTCTCTTCAGCTTTCAGAGCTATCTGATAAGCATCTTCCACATTTCGGATGATCATCATGATCATCTCATATTGAATGTCATACCGTAGACCATTCATGTATCTGGCAACTTTTTCATCATCACTTTCCTGATGACCTGCTCTGATGTTTATCTTGTATAACTCTTCAATGTATTCTTTCACTGACATCAGCTTCTATCTCAAATTCTACATCCTCCGAAACAGAGTGATTTGATAATCATTGGGTATAAATTTGGCTTTCATCTTTGCAACCATTCTATCCCAGCTTTTGATTTTCTTCTTGCCTTTGCAGCGTCTGTCAGCCTGTAGTTCATCCCACCATAGTGCTGCATGCCCTTTAAGTCTAGTGACAACATGTTTGACTTTCTTGTCTTCCTCAACATCCTCATAGTCAAAGTATTTATCCAGAGCTCTAATCCAGTCTAGAAGCTCTTCAACATCCAGGTTTCCCTCATACACTGGAATGTCCATTTTTTATCTGGCACCTATCCTTGCAACAACCCTGAATAGGCGTTCATCCGAAACATCTTCAACCACAACTTCTTATCCTTCGTGTCTAGCTTCATTGATATCCCCAACGTCAACTGTGCACCTCTATGTTGTCTCCATGGCATCAAGCCTGGCACGTAACTCTCACATTTCTCTTTCCACTGCTGGATCAAGCATTGGCATTGGCCTGTCTCTTCTTCTCGGTGACATGGTTGTAAAATGTTCCCCTGTTCTCTCTGCTACAGAAAGCAAAGAACTTGTTCTGAGATCTGATACCACAACTGGTGCGTATCAGACTACTCCTTTTTCTCTAGATCCTTCTACTTGAAATATACAGACACAATCAAGCTCTGATACCACAAATGATGCACATCCCTGACCCTCAGGCCAATATCTGCGCAGGATCATTCTAAATCTGCCCCTGAGTCTTATTGATTCTTTGATTCCTCTACAGGGAATCCCACACACACACAACAATGTTTTCCAAAAGTCCTTATAGGTATGCTCTCATGATCAAACACAAGGCATCAACCCAAATCTCCTAACCAACAATATGATTGTGCCCTTTGCCGAATCGGGCTTTCAGGTTTCGTGATATCATGATTCCTGTTGTCGAGTTTCCTTTCTCTACAACCTCCGAAACCCAAAATGTTGAATTGCCGAAATCTTTGGCCGCGTCCTCCTCCACAATTGTATTGTGTTTCATGACTTCGGGAATTCTGGAATAAAGAACCCCGACCTCTTGACATCGAAACTAATGAAATGTCGAACCCTTATATGTTCAGCAAAGGTTGGCTCTCCAATGGTTATGAACGAGACTCTTTTGTCGATTTGGAGTTTTGGACTTCGCAATTTCGCAAATCCTGATGCAAGGCTTCTCGAATCTCCAACCTTTGAAACCCTGAAATGATCAACGGGAATTAACACTACCTAACAATGAGTATGCATCACCTATCTTCTTAGCTATCCTCTGTCTCTGTCGTAGATTCCTGCCACCTATCACTCTTCCTGGATTTTTGGGACTTCAACAAGCCTTTTATTCTCGTTCCCCTACCACTTCGAAATCCCAAATTCTGAAATGGCATCTTCTACGGAACCAACAAATATAGCCTCCCTTTAGATCCGATGGCCCATGTTATTTAGGGCTTCCGGGTACTAGGAGTTTGAGACTCTCGATTCCAAACCACTGTCTTCTCGGGTTCCCGAACCCCAAAACACTGAAATGTTGAAATTACACTTCACCAATACTTTGTGTTTCGTGACTTCGGGGTTTCTTATGTGAAGTGCCCCGAATCCTTGTCAATGGGAATGCCGAAACCCCGATCCCCAAAGTGTCGAAATGCCACTTCAAGGATATTTCATATTTTATAACTTCAGGGTTTTCAATGCAAAGGCCCCTGGCTCCTTGTCATCAGGATTTCTGGTATTCTGAATCCTGAATTACCGAAATCCTAAAATTCCACACTTAACAATCCTTCTCGCGATTTAGGAGTTAGAGTGACCAAGGATTTTGGCTTGCACTCTAGACTTACGAACTCCGAATCCCCGAAATGATCTAATGGCTCACAACAGATCATGATCAACAGTCCACGTTGATTTTTGATACCAAAGTGATGGGTTCATCCAATCCTTATCCACCTTCCAGCTCCTCTAGATCCTACGGTCCTCGCAACTTCGTGAGTTCTCCACGAAGAATTTCCATCGCTCGCTTCCTCCTTGATAACTTCTGCGAAATGGACCAGCGTTCTTCCACTAGAACTTAGCTCCTACGCAATAATTTCGCTCCCTCCCTTTAAACACTTCAAAGGTACTAATCCTCCTAATCTTTCTCTTGTAAACTCAAGTCTCTCAAAAGGACTCCTGCACACACTCTTTGCGGAAATCTTTCAAATACTTCTGTGTATTTGATTCTTTGACTTTGTGCACTCTCGACAACAGCAATCTTTCACTCTTCAACCTTAGTTGATAAATTCTAAGGCTTCAACTAGCCTACGCACACCTTGCACGACTCCTGTGCTTCACCTGCACTTCAGCTGGAATGAGAACAATGGTATCCCTCCTGATCTTTTTGAGATAGACTCAGAACCCTTGTCAACGCATACCTTGCGGACGTTTCACTGCACTCCTTGCAGGAACTCTCTCAGGAAGAGAAACAATTGAAACTCATTCTTCTCTCTTAGACTTCATACATTCAACATGAAATCATACATTCAACACAAAATACCAACAAAGGCATAACATAGAGAATAAAACAACTGTAAGCATACCATTCAACATATGTAAACAGAAAACATCATAACACCATGAAATCTGATTCAAAGCTTCATATATTAACTCAAATACTCCTGTACATGGGTTCTTCTCTATAACTCTCTACTACGGATCTCTTTTTCTTTTCTGTGCTAATGATACAACAATACAAGGGTGAGGGTGTCTATATCCATTTTCCCTCCTACTCTCTAAACTGTCTAATCTATGAATCCAAATCTACATACTTTCATTAATTATGTATAAATTCTTTTACATACTACAGATGAGAGCAATGCTCAAGATCTGTTTACAACATCTAAGACACAAATGTAAGTACGCTTCCCCAGCTATCACATTAATATCTGTTTCATTAATTTTTCAAAACATTTCAAAATGTGAAAAATGTGTGTTGCGCTTTTCCAGCTTTCTTTCGCCTTTATTCTTGCTTGGATAGCTTCTTACAATGCTCCTGCATCAGACTCCCTCACTTGAAAATTTTCGTGAACTCCTGTTCATGAGCTCTTGCATGGTCTATCCATGCTTATGAATTTCTTCTTCATCTTCCCAACTAGCATCTGTCCAACGGTCTGTCCATGTTCATGAGTTGATTAAAGAGTGTCGATGACTCATTAGCTTTCCCAATATGGACATACCCTGCAATCATTGCACTCCAATAAATAACATTTCTCTCGGGTATTTTTTCAAACAGTCGATGTGCAATCTCCGCACTTCCCCTGCATTTAGTGTACATATCTATTAGAGCTCGTCTATGCATCTAGTCTGCTTCATTATATGTATCTGTTATTATACCTGCATAGCGGCAGGTATACACTGCTATGCAGCCTTGTTTACTATACCGATCCCCACTAGTGCATTTTTAAGTTCTTAAATTATATATCATATAGATTGTTCTGTATCTCTGTTTAGATTGGAATTATTGGCATTGTTTTGCTACTTCTTCTATCTTTATTTCATTCTTTGTTTCCCTTTCAAACTTAATAGATTTCTTGGATTCCAAAATAAAAGTTGTCATTTCAATCCTTGTTGTTATTGTGTTTTTGTTGTTAAACTACAACAAACTCTATAGATCATTGAAATATAGGATGTTTTGGACATAGCCTTGTATGCACCTTCCAAGCTATAGTGAGAATGTAGGTACCTTACACAAGTGCAATGCTATGTTTTATCCCTTTGCCTCGTTAAATCAAAATCTAAAATTGGCAACCTGTGAATTGAGGTCCACATCATCAATATATTCTTGATAATGATGTTGATGTTGCTAAAAACCGTGAAGCTCTAGTGCTCTCAAACCTATTTCTTTTGATTAGGACATCCCATAGTATCTACAGGAGACTCTGCCTCTATTTGATCTCTTTTTCTATAGTGAATTCTTATACAACCAGAACCATTGTCTGGAATAAAACTTTGATAGCTCATATTCGACATTTTGATTTCATAGTCTTTTCACTACGCTGACAGATAATGTTATTTGTAAATGCATGTTTTAATGAAATTTATATTGATGATCAAATATCTCTTTGGAACAATTTTGGGGTGAGCAATTGCATTTTCCTTGAATTGATATATGTTTACATTTTTTGTTTTCAGAGATTGATATCTGTTGTGACAATCTAAATTCTCTTATTGATCTATGAATAAAGTTTCTTGTTCTAACACTAGCAAATGAATCTTTATACAGGTCAACTGTGTTGGATTTGAACATATGAGTTGATTCAAAACTGGCTGGGATACTGACATGCCCCATCAGATATTGTATTATACAAATTTGTACAATAGTATAGTGGGACTTTACAATGTCGTATGCCATGGCATTCATATTTTAAGAATAGCTCACAGGATTTCTAGTATTTTTCTGAAACAGGTTTTTGCTTGTATCCAATAGGCACTTAGCTTATGGGCCTTCTATGATCACTTGTGGTAGTTGCAGGGTTGTGATTTTTATGGGAAAATAGTCTCATTTGCAATGTGTCTAGTTAGAGTTTTGTCCCTATTCTTACATGTACATGGTATCAACAAAGAAATCACATTTGTTTAGCGATTGCTAATAAATTGTGCAGGGATGATCTTTTATCAAGTACGAGTCTTGTGTAATTTCTGGAATATCAATCTAATATAATATGCATTCTTAGTCCCTACCTTCCACCGCAATGAAAAAAACTTCCCCTCATTTCTACTTTCATCCAAAATCCAGGTGCATAAATTTATTGTAACCTTTCTATTTAAAAATGTTCTTATTGTATTTTAAGTTGATATTTATTTAGTTGCAATGACCTAAACTATTCTGATCTGTATTCTGACTTGTTTATTGTTCCATGTAATTGTTTTTTTTTAAACATAAACTATAGAAGAATTTTATTAATAGGCTACACCAAAGCTAACAACATCAAACCAGTCTACAATCAATGCATATAGCCTAAGAATTTGGAGTATTTCAAATTTCAAATTTTCTCACCCTCTTTAGACCTTGTCTATGATCATCTAGATGTATACATCCTTACAAAACTTCCCTAGGCACCAAAATATCTTAAAATACATTAGCTATCTATTGGGGCAGAGACTTGAGCAATAACGAGTTAAGGGATGGGGAGTGCCCCCCTTACTCCATTTGTTTCAAATTCACCTTTGCTTATTCTCGATCTGTCTTAGCCCAAAGATTGGCAAGGGGGTTGAGATCTCTCTTGATATGGAAGAGATTAATTTCTCCAAAGMTTTCAGCAATTGTCCTGATTCGTTGAAGGATGCCATTTAAAAGTTTTTTCTCCACTATTTGTTTTTTGAGAATTGCTTTAACTATCAACATAGAATCACCAAATATTGAAATATGAGAAATGTTATGCTCTTTGACTATTCTTATCCCCACATATAGAGCATATGGTTTGGATATATTATTTGTTGTGGTTGAAACTTGAGAATGGTTTTGGCCCTATAGGGGAACACTTTATGCATGGAGAGGGAAAATGTTGCTACTACATCTTCAGGGAATTAAATTTTGTTTCATGAGTTGAGGGTTAGMCAGGTTACATTCTAGACGATACARATTTTTCTATCATCAAGAAGAAATGGTTATGGCTCCAGGGATGAACATATCARGACTCARRAGCATGGTTCAACTCATTTTGAAAGAGTGCAAAAAGTATAATACAAAAATATGAAGTTGAATGCTTGAGTACTTCAATCAAAGGAATTATGTTTGTTGAAGGTCTTATGCAGATTTTCGAGGGTATGCTTACCCAATGCATCCGTATTTAAATCATCTAGGTTCAGATGTGTGTCAAGGACTTCTAGAATTTGCTAAGGGTCGACCATTAGGAAAGACAAGGATTTATTGGCTTAAGATACATTTGGCCAACTTATATGGTGGTGGTGTAGACAAATATTCTTTTGAGGGCCGACTAACATTTTTTATTGAAAAATGATTGTGATGTTCAGTCACTTAATATATCTACTACACGGATTAATTGTGTATATGACAGTTAACATTGGTTGTTATTTGAAACTAGATGGATTAGCTGTATATATAACAATAACATTGGTTGCTATTTGAAACTAAACTTGGAATATATATGTGTTGTATATCTGCAGGCCAAATCTGCTATAGTTGTTGAAGTATTTAAATTTGTCTTTTTTCTCCCCTTGTTCTGACCGAGTATTGGGATATTGAATTTTACATGGTTTGGCATTTTCAAATGTCTTGGCATGAGAGATTATGAGCTTTATATCTGTAGTCCAAATCTGTTATGGTTGTTTTGAATTGCTACAATTTTCATTCTATGAATTTGCTCTTCTTCTCAATGTATATATACAGAACACTTACATGCTACGTGAAAATTTGTTGTGCTAGCCAAAGGATACAAAGCAATACCTGCAATGACTTCAAGTTGTATTATTGATGATATAATTGTCTGCTAAATGTCAAACAAATTGTCAGAGGTTTCAGTGAAGGCTCTGGAATTTCTGTTGCTCATCTATCTCATTGGTATATAGGATCTTGTATTGGATGGCACTTGTTTCGACATACCCAAGAAAGTACAATATTATTTTGATCCTATCTAAAAACAAGGACTTACTCTCTAGTATATTTTTGCGGTCTTATTACGCATGATTGCACTTGAGCTTTTGGACTTTAGCTCAACAATTGCGAGTTTGTGTGATAACACACCCGAGACATATCCTAGTGATCCTAAACCTCATTAGACAAGACCCCCTTTACCATTGGAAGTTAGTCCTCCTCCTCAACCAACTTTGCCTAAGACCGATGATATAGATTTAAATATTGATATGGGTAGTAACTTAGCAAAGGTTAATGTACCTGTCCCTCTTAGTATTGATATTGCATTTTTTTTTTAAATACCTACAACATAGTCACTATTGCAACATCTTGGAGTGTCGCTCCCCCAACAACCACGTCGGAGATGATACCTCTTAACTTCTCTCTTCCCACGTTCTAGACGTCTCTCTTGTCACCTTCAAGACATCGGTCTTGCCACGTTCAAGACGTCTCTCTTGCTACGTTCCATACGTCTCTTTTGCCACGTCTAAGACATCTCTCTTGCCACGTTCAAGACGTCGTTCTTGAACGTCTCTCTTGCCACCTTCAAGACGTCGGTCTTGCCACGTTCAAGACATCTCTCTTGTCACATTTAAGACGTCTCTCTTGCCACGTTCAAGACATCGGTCTTGCCACGTTAAAGACGTCTCTCTTGCCACATTTCAGACGTCTCTCTTGCCACCTTCAAGACATCGGTCTTGCCACGTTCAAGACGTCGCAATAACAATGAAATCTATGTCATCAAAAAAGAGATGTCATGTGAAACGACGTTTGAGGGGGTCCATTGTTTATCGTTTTCCCGACAATATAAAGTGGCAATTGCGTTGAACGCACCGTCGAAATTTGACCCAAATGTACTAGTGCCAAGACGTTCCATCTTTTTGGCAATGAGCACAAGAATAGAAGAGACTTGACCTCATCATCAAATTCCACTTTTACATAACTTAGCTAATTAGTAATTGTTTTAAATTCATTTACATGATCTACAACAAACCCACCTTCTGACATCTTCATATTAAATAATCTCTTCATTAGAAATACCTTATTGGACACTGAGGGCTTTTCATACAGTTTAGCCAATGCATACATAAGCTCCTTCGTTGTCTTTTCTTTTAAAATATTGAAGGTCATTCTTAGAGCCTTTCTATCAAGAATATCCCATTCTTCTTCCTTCATGGTCGTCGACTTCTTTTCTATTCCACCCAATGGTAGGAATAGATCCTTTTGATATAAATAGTCTTCCATATGCATCTTCCATAACTGGTAGTTTTGGCCGTTAAATTGTTTGACCCTAAAATTTCCATCTTCCACCATTTCTCCCACTCAAACAAGGAACCCTCTTTTCCTATGAGTTACCTTTCACTCTGATACCAGTTGTTAGAAAATAGGATCACAGAGAAATAAAATAAAACAAATGAAGAAAATAAAGCACAGAAGATACACAATACAATAGAGACACATATATACGTGGTTCATCCAGTGTGGGCTATGTCCAACAAATAAATTTCCAAGTCCTTCCTTTATTATTATCCATCAAATGAAGGGATACAACCTACAACACACCTGTTGTAACTTCATTTTCTTTCTCTCACAGTTTCCTCCTTCAGAATACAATATTTGCAATGATGCATAGTCGAAATACATTTCCCTCATAAAAGAGAGTTACCTTCTAGGGAACAAAACCCTAACATAACTTCTACCGTTAGATCTACAACATTATAATGAACGGTCCAGATTTAAAATGAAATTACAATATGCATTTACATGGCAATTTTTCCTTCAGGGGCTTCACCCACGAACCCCCTCTTGCCCCCATACCCCCTAGTCAGGGGGATGGACCCCACAAGGGGGGGTAACCCCACTACACTCCCCTGCGTGGATAAGTGTACATTATTTATGGGTGTAAAGTCTTCATGGGGTATAAACATGGCTGAAAACTAACAACTCTGAATTAGGAAGATAACTAGGCTCCACAACCAACACATTCTTCCACATTATTTAATACAGATATAATTTTTATTTTATATATGAATGCTAATTGTCCATATTATATGATTCCTTGATCATGTACATAATTTCATTTTGAATAGACTCTGTTATTCTTGTCTTCGTTGGATTGTCTTTCTTTGTAGATACTTCTCCATAAGCCTTACGATGGAACTAGGATCACATTGGTGAGGTCAAGTCTACAACATTTCAAACATATGTTTTGGATCCACTTCTTATTTGATATCTGAAATCTAAGGAAATTTCAGTATATTGTCTTGTTTTGTTCTAGTTTCAGGGTGAAACTAGGGAGATCAGTTTGTGTCTGCACTTACCGATTTGTCCTGAAACAAAATTGGCAACCATACTGGGGATCAGATTTATCTCTTGATCATACTCCATTATAATATTACAATTTGGTCTGTGATCCTTGTTGTTTAGTTAGTGTTTCCAAGATATTTTTCATGTCGTCAATATGTTCAAGGAGAATTTCAACCCGGAAATATTTCTATTGCGTCAGCCATTTCTGCAATCCTTAATCCTTCTATTGCATTGGCCATCTATGAGTTAGTCCTGAATCACTTGTTACTCTGATCTACTTCAAATAATTTTACCTGTTTTGTGTCATTGATGGGGGATACATTAAGCCCCTCCTATGATGATTCTTTTCCTATAGACTTCGAATCATTATCCAAGAATTAAACTTAGAAACTAATTGTTACCTTGGAACTTGCATGCCTCAATGGCAGGTTTCCTCACTTTCGACAATGGGTTTTAATTATTGACCCATGATCGGGATATTCCACCGAGTGTTCGACTTCAACTCATAAATTCACACCCGTTGGATTGTACTAGTATACCTTGGGAGTCATTGACATTAATGGTGATTTTCCTCGAACTTGTTAACGATATTCACTAATGACTAGTAATCAATTGGTTTCTACCATGTTCGACTTCAACACATGTATTCGCATGGTTAGATTCATACTATAGAGTGGTGGAGATGAAGACCATAAATATTTTCTGACAGATTCAGGTTGCGTTGGAGTATATTCAGATTGTACTTTTGCATAGATCCATAGTGTATGTCTCGTGGCTATGTTCAAATTTGAGTCTTTAACGCATAGATCCACAGTGTATTTTTGGTGGCTATGTTCATATTTGAGTCATACTGGCATGGATCCACATTGTATGTTTGGTGGTCATGACCTATCTTACTTGACATGGATCTTTGCATGTCGACATTTATACTTTGATTCATTTGTATTATGAGTATGGGAATGCTTACCTCAGTGATGATATATTATTATACTGTATTTTCTTGTTTGTTGGCAGGTTTCTGACCGACGTGTTCCTTGTTCCCAACACACACTCAACAAAGTATTTCATCTATAACTTTGTTCTAACTTCATACTTTGGGGGGCTTACTGTTACACATTATTTTCATCATCCTTATGATCGTTAATTATGTACACCTATCCTTTGTGTTTAGAAGGATCAATATCCTTAATTCATGAAGAAGAATGAAGATGAACTTTCCCAGAGAGATGAAATTATCTTTTTCTTTGTAAAAAACCTTATAAATAAGGATTGTCATGCCTTACTCATTTTTAAGGGTGTGATGATCTAGGATCGACGCAAGTTGCACCACAGTGGCCTGTGACATTGTCACATTTTTCTCAGAGTTAAGGGTGCGATGATCGTCCGTACGAAGAAAAAGAGAATCTTCTCGACGCTTCTAGGATAGAATCTTCAAGGGTGAGGTGGCCTCTAATCTGTTTGGATCTAAGTCACACCCTTGATATCATGGGATCATCCTAACCTCATCACCCTATCCTTTTGAGCTTATAAAAGGAGGGGAGTTCTCATGGGAAAGTTATCTTTTTTGTGTCATCTTGGAGAATAACTTTTGAGAATGGCTAATGAGTTAGTAGAATTTTGGCTTGAGAATTCTTAGCTGAAGGGATTATGATAGGCTTCGGATTTATGTTATCAAGATAGATTTTTGGTATCTTCAAAATTACAGTCTCAGAACTCATTGGAGAAGAAGTGTGTGGGAAGCAAGGAACTATTGGAAGGAACCTGACAACATCAAGGCATTTGGTTGTATCTTTCTTCCACATTCTTTAATACAAATATACTTTTTATTTCATATATTAACGTTATTTGTCCATGTTGTATGATTCCTTGATCACGTACATAGTTTCATATCGAATAGACTCTGTTATTCTTGTCTTCATTGGCTTGTGTTTCTTTGCAGATACTTCTCCATAAGCCTTACAACGGAGCTGGGATGACATTGGCAAGGTCAGTTATACAACATTTAAAAGGTATGTTTTGGATCCTCTTCTTATTTGATATTTGAAATCTAAGGAAAGTTTAATATATTGTCTTGTTTTGTTCTAGTTTCGGGGTGAAACTAGGGAGATCAGTTTGTGTCCACACTTACCGATTTGTCCTGGAACAACTGTAATTGTAGATATTATAATGATTTATGATGATGACAATGAGGATATAGACACCTCATTGGTCCCAATTATTAGTGAGGCTAGTACATAAATACAATACATCCAACCATCCCAAGAAACATAACTTGTGGAGGTATCGATAGCTCTAGATACAACTAAGAATGTCACCACTCCCCCATAACAAGGATCACATCCTCGTAATATAGGTGAAGGTAATATAGAGGATAGGGAGGAAGAACATATCTTTATAGATCTCACCTCGAAGGAAAGAAAAATGAAGATGATAAAGGTCGTGAAAAAGAACCAGGAGAGGCTGAAGAAGAGAAAAATGAAAGTAAAAGTGAAGGGTCTAGTCCAGAGGAAAAGACACTAGATAGAGAAGATAATGAAGAAAATTTAGATGTTTGGGAAAAATATGGAGATGAAACACTTAGAAGTGAGGGATATGAAGAACAAGGTAATGATAAGGAGACTAAAAGAACTACAACATAACATCCAACTTCTTCTTCACCCGAAGGAATAACACCATCATCAATAGAAACAACAGGGAATGTGTTCAAAATCACTACTGACATCGATCAAACAAAATAAATATCCACACATATAGATATAGAACCGAGTGGTGATACATGGAAAACTTCTACATCAACATACCAAGAGAATACAACAAGAGGAGATGAATAAAACACCAATAACCTAATACCAACAACCGACAAAAGTAAGGAACTGACCCTTGAAAATTTTCACACTCCAGGTAGTATAGGAAATGCTCTATCATGGGGTGATTAAAAAGTTCTAGAACCTGTGGATAAAGTGGCCAATGTCCATGATATAACATATGATAGGAAGAGATAGGTGGTGGTCAAAATAACTAGAAAGAATAGAAGACTCACTTTGGATAGTGCAGTAATGATTACTACAGAAGAAACCTTGATTGAAGTCGAACTATCCAAAGTAAGTGAACTACTAAGAGCTGGGATGGCCATATATAGTGTCGCCATTGACATAGAAAAATAGGACAAACAAGAGACATATTCTATGAGAATAGAACTTGAACATATTAGGCACCAGGTCGAGTACTTCTAAGGCACCACTCAAATGATCATTTTCATGAGAGTTGAGTTACAATAAGGATACAATCAATTTAAATCAGAAAGGGGAATCTTTATGGCTCAGTATGTAAGCTACCGAGAAGAGAATTTTCTAGGGATAATAGCACACAAATATATGATGAGATAGTATGAAAGGTCACACAAGACTTTGTCTCATATTGAGTACATCGGGGAAATTCAAAAGGGTCAAAGTTGTTAGCACTGATAGTCACCCTCAGATTGCAGGAGGATGAGCCCAGTACCCATCATAGTTTTTGGTGGATGTTGGTTTTATATGAGTGGAGTTAAATGGAAAAAACTCAATATATGAATGATGTTCAAATCATAACTGGACAAGAAATGCATAGGCAAGTGAGGGCCACAACTAACTTCAGTCAGTGAATTGATTTTAAGTGTGAGCAGGGGGAAGACTTAGTAAGAAAGTTGGACAAGACTGTTGTGGGCATCAGGCCTTCAAGCAACTTGGAGAAGAAAAAATCAGACTCAATATCACTCTCAAGCTCAAGTTTCAAACACTGAAATGTGTCCAAATGACACAGTCACAACAACACAATGATCAAACCTACATCACCATGCAGCTACAACAACTCGACTGGATCCTCCATGCCCGATTCATTCAGTGTAAGAGGGAAAAAGATCACAAGGAAGCTGACTGAAATTTGTCATGATACCACTGCAATCAAACCTACATTACAACATCATAATAACCCTCGACTGGATCCTCCATGCCCGAGTGTTCTAGCATAGTTTTTATAGTGAGATGAAAAGTGGTTGACTTCTATTAATCTGAAAGTCTGGAACATTATACATAACCAGTGAATAGTCCTGGCATCAAAACATTATAAAATAGGGAGCTCTGCTCAACCATTTGACCTTAACAAAATATTAAAACTATCTATTTATACTCGGAACAATATGCCACTACCAAGAGTGTGGCCTATTCGCTACAATCAAAGATTTGCGTCGACGAGTTCTTCTGTCAAACTGAACGTGCACCCCTTTTTCAGATGTGAGCTCAGATCGACATGGGTTTTGCAGGAAAATATTCCCACAGGGGTACTACGGGCTGACAATTCCGTCCCCACAGTCGGGCCTTCCATGCCTTCCATTTATGGAGTGAGCCGAGGTTTTAACCACCAGCTCTATTTTCATTAAATGCCTCCTCAAAGATTGAACGAGACCATAATGCTTAGGGGGCGGCCATGTACTGCTCTCATATAGGATGCCATATAAACACGATATTGCAGGGCCGTCAAAAGAGGTTTGGATTCATACTGCTTTTGGGCCCGCAATCCATCACCTTTCGCCATGTAGAATTTTCTCCATACCATGGTTTCCATTGTGGGACCACTCAAGAAAATTATCACCCAAGCATGTTGCATCCCCACAATGGACTATGGCTATAGATCTAGTCCTGATATGCGATCTGAGCACACCCACTAGATTTAGAGTCACTTCAAAGCTTTATCGCCCATCAACTTTAGTATTTTCCAAAAGTGTGCCTTGCGATGGGGCGCTAATTTTGGCACTGAAAAATAACAACTCTCAGAGGATGATCTGATGTGGAGGCTTGACATCACCATGTTGATATGTCGCAGATGGAGAGGTGACATGTGTCACTCGAAAACAGGCTGAAATCATCTCTAAACGCTTGAAATGAATGCCATGTGTTAGCGCTAGATGGATGCCATGTGTCGGTGCTAACGGTTTCCATGAAATTGGTGCTCCAGGGCTCGGGCACTAGCTCATTTTTATTTGGCTCCTATATGTGCTTTTACCTGGAGCTGGCGATATGATGACGCATGTCTTCTTGAATCAAACAACCGAGAATTACTTCGGGTCTCCAGACTCCGAGAAAATCAAATCTCAAACCTCCTCTGCCTTCAGTTGATTTTACACAGAGACATAGATCTGATGACATGTGGCCCCGCCAATGGATGGTCCATATTCACTCCAGGACTCGGTCCTTCAGTAATTTTCAATGTTTAAGTCCCACAATTCTCCAGAGCAACGAACTACAAAGTGAGGGATCTACCTCCACATGTCCTCAACTTTTGATGGCTCATATTGTTTCATGAGTTCGAGCTTCGACCCTTCGATACTTTCACACACTTCTCACTTCGAAACTCCTGAAGTTAATTTCCCTGAACACTTGGATCAGCTGCCACCTATCCCCTTAAAGATCGACGACTCTTTATTGCTTCGGGCCTTCGAGGGTTTTAATGGAGCTATATTTCGTGTAACCTTGAAATCCCAAATACCTGGGGGTCGTTAATCTGGAATGCTCCCAAAATCTATGTCACTGACAAAATTCAACATGTCTGCTACTTGCGCTTTGAGCCCGAAATGGATTGCCATGAAAGTTGCACCTAACATCCATGGATGCGGCCTAAGTGAACAAGGACTTGGACGAATTGCTATGGGCTGGGAAAAATAGAGAGAACAATGACTGAAACAAAGGAGATGAGTGTTCATCCTTAGAGAAAATCAGATAGGTTTAGGGCCAAGACTTCCTTCGGGTAAGACATCAAGGGAATCAAGGTGCTCGAACAAAAGGAGCAAACAAAAAATGACTTTAATAGTCGAAGGGAAAAATTCAAGATCTGGCTTGTGAAAAGGAGAGAGACAAGGAAAGGATACATACTTAGGTATTCACAACAATGAACACATACGAATCCAGACAACATTATTTGATAAAAAAAGTGATGATGAACATGGCATCAAAATGATTACAGATGACAATCTAACAAGATTCCATAAAGTGATAGAGTATTGGATGTAGTTGATAATGGAACCGTAGAAAAATATGCGAGACATATGAGAAGAGTGTCTCAGGAATTGGGAAAAGATAAACTATAAAATGAGAGACATTCGACTCCCTGAGTTTGGTATGTCCGAAGACTTCATAGACCTCAACAATATAGTCAAGCAAATTGCTAGCATGATTGGAATTTTGAAGCTGATATTCTTGAAATTACAACTTTAGAAAGAGGACAACTGAGAAAGTTTTCCAACAAGCAGATAGCAACATTGGTGGTCATGTGGTACTTAAGTGCTAATATGGACCAATTCAAACATCGAGTGATGGAGATGAAATATGATCTTAAATTCCCAATGGAGAAACACTGATTCCCTTACCTCCATACTCATGAATATCTTTTCATCCAATGGTCTGATTATGACAAACAAAATCCGTTGAGATGATTGAAAGATCATTGGAAGTGTATACGTGGATTAGTTCACTCTGCTATTTTTTTTCTACTTTAAGTGAACTCTAAGAATATTTTTAGTATACTTGTTTTTTATAAATAAAAAGATCGACCTTGTTTTGAAAGGTCAATGTTTTTTTGTAAGAACTGGATAGTCAAGCGGAGAAATACTTTGAAGTTTGATAAATTAAGAATCTCAGAGAGAGCTAGAGACAAATTTATGCCAAGTTTGTGGATGAAAACTCGATATCTGTATTGTTTCGCATCTTGTTATCAGCTACCGGCCTTTTAGTGAGATTGTGACTATTTTGAGTTATCTTGAATGATTATAATTGTTGAATGAATGTTGGTTTAAATTCAGTGGTGTTTTAATGTATTACATGTGAACAATATACATAATTATTTCTAGTTATTTGTCCTTGTGTGTGATTTCATGCATATTATTTCCTTCTTTTCTTAGAAAATACTTGTCACATGATCAACAATAGTGCTATTACTAATGTTGGTTATGCTTGGGTATTGTTTACAGTTCATTGGATAAAGGTTATCCTATGCCTGTTTTTCTTCAAAATATAGTTGTTTAAGTTATTTATACTCCTTGCATGTTTGAATATTAAAGAATTAAACCTGAAAAAGATATACACAGTTAGAAAGGAAAATTTACAAAACAACAATTAAATCCCATCAAAACTTGCCAGATCATCAATCCAGAGAATCACGCTACCACAAACAAAGAAGAGTCTAATTGGGCCTCATCTTTGGGCGTGATTCCTACTATTGAGAAAAAGAGAATTTAGACCCCTCAAAAGGTCATACTCTTTATCTTTGTTATTGGTGGATATTCCTAAGCTCCATGTGTATCTAACCTCTAAATTTCCCCTAGTAACAAATATGACCCATCCTGCACCTGCCACCCTCGGGTTTCCTTTATAAGATCTGTCAAAACAGAGGATGTGTGAATTTTGGGTTAATAACCATGTTTGAAACTTGGAGGGAGGAGTATGAAGTTGCCAGTTTGATATTTTCCTAGAATATGACATAACCTTAATCAATAGAATGAACTTGTCTAGCCACTCCTTTTCTTCTTGATCCAGAGTTTGAAGAGAGTGGATCTTAAGTCTACAAGAGTTAAAGTACTCTATGAATTCAGCTCCGATTTGGATAACAACCCTGCTAGATATTTCATTTTCATCCTTGAAGACACTCTTATTTATTTCCAATCAGAACTTCCAATAGATGTATTTTGGAAGAGCCACCCATATATGTTTGAATATAGTCTTATTTCGAAAGGAGATCTGATAGTGTTTGTGTCAATTTCCAAAGAGGGACTTGATGGAATTGGGCCAATGAACCCCATTGAAAATATCCTATAGAATTTTCTTCCATGCTTATTTAACAAGCCTACACTCCAAACACATATGTTGGATGGATTCACTATTCTCCTTGCATAAGGCACATCTAGAAGGCCCATAAATTTCCCTTTAAATAATACTTTCACTAGTAAGGATTTGTTCATGAGCTAGAATCCAACAAAATATATTGACTTTTAGGATCCCATTCTAGTGCCAAATATTATTCCAGAGAGAATATTTATCCAAAATAATGAACCAACAAAGGATTACTTCATAGCCTCTGTTGACCGAGAACCATTGATCCCCCCATCCCCTTTTGTCGTGTTCCTCCAAGTGTTGAAGAGCCAAACCATCCAGAGAAGAAATCATCCTCCTAGCATGGTCTTTGATGTCTACTAGAAGATCCCCCAGGTTCCACCCTAACCATATTCCAAAGATGTTGTACTACCTAGAAATGTACCACATGTTGTTTTTCTACTATTATGTTAGCCAGTTTTTAAGGGGAGAAAAGGAATTGTCTTGAGAAAGTGGGGATATGCCCAAGGTTTTGTCTTCTCAAATGTTTATCTACTTTCCATTTCCAGGAATCCATGTAATCTTGATTTGAATGAGTGGGAGATATGCCTGAAGAAACTTCCAAATCAGAGAGCCCTTGGGGGGAGGAAGAGGATTATCCAGGCCTCTTAATCAAGGCTTATGAAAATATTTATAAATAAAGGACTTTTTCCACCAATCAAGATCTCCCAATATCATTCTCCACAACAATTTGGATCTAAGAACCATGTTTGTCAGTACTAGATCTTTAACCCCTAGGCTTCCGTGAGCTTTTGGAGACCTCACCATTTTCCAATGGACCAAATGGAATCTTTTATGATTTGAATTTCCCCCTTCCCATAGGATTTTTTTATCTCTTGATCCATTTCCATTTGAATTCCTATCGGGGATAACATGGAGGAGAAATGGAAGATAGAGAGGGATGAGAGGACTACTTTACCAGAGTGAGCCTTCCAATGGGATTTAACCATTGATCCCCCCTCATTGAGAATTTTTATTTTATTTCAGAGAGAATGATAGACCAATCAGCCACAAAAAGAGAGTTAAGTTGGATGGGGATCCCTAGGTATTTGAAGGATCTCCAATTCATCACAAGTGGGAATTGCAGGATCCTTGCAATGGCAACAAGAGAGAAAGCACTAATGTTCGAGGAAAATAGATGACACTTATTATTATTGATTGATCCTCCTGAAACCATTAGAAATTGATCTAGGATTATTTTAAAGAACTCATCCATAACTGAAGAGGAACCCCCAAGTAGGAGGATATCATCTACAAACTAGGAGTGATTTCTCCTTTTGATGCCTTGGATAATTCTGAGACCAAGTATGTTCCCATTCCTTCTCTCATGATCCAACCTTGTTCCTAGTGCCTCCACCATTAGAACACATATAAGAGTGGACAAAGGAAAACATTTTCTAAGACCTATTGAATATTTGAAGAGGATTGTGGGGAGTCCATTAATCAATGGAACAATCTAGGGATTACTTATGCAAGCTTTGATCCAGCAAATAAATACTGGACTAAATCCAAATTTGTTCAAAAAAACAAGGAGAAATTCATGTTGGACTTGGTTGAAAGAATTCACCACATCTATTTTTATGACCATTTATTTTTCCCCTCTACCCTTGCTGGATTGTATTTCCTCTTGGACCAGAACTATATTGCCCTATATTTTTCTGTTATACAAAAAAGTTCCTTGATTGGGTGATATAAGTTTATGAAGGACACTTTGTAGTTAGTTTGAAATAATTTTGGACATAATCTTGTATGAGATGCTGTAGAGAGAGGTGGGCCTAAATTGGGAGAAGGAGACAAAAATTATTTATTTGGGTATTAGAGCTAGGAAGGTTGTGTTGATACTGAGAGGGGGGTGCATCAGTATCAAGTACAATTTTAAAAAAAAATCAACTTATACTTAAAACATTCAATTATATCCAATGAGAAATGAACAATAGTAGAAGCGTTACACCAATACACCATGCACAATATATGATAAATAAACAATAGTTATTTTTCAAGGGAAGTAATGACTTCCAAAGTGTTGGAAGCCCCACATGATCTTCATATTTAAACAAGAAATTGCATGTTTTGTAGCTTCCTTCACCTTGATTTCATAAACTTTCACTTCGATAACTTTGAGATAATCACTGGGCTAAGAAATATTTTGATTAATTTCTTATTGTCTGCATTTTTGTTTTGTTTTATGATTGATTCATGACTGTAAGCATGAATCAAACATGAAACCTAGCCTGGTGTTATAAATTGTATACCTTAGAATGCATCCTTTTGAAGGTCACCATGCTTACATGAGATATAAATATAATGTTTGAATGACCTATTTTAGATGTTTTGGGGTTTTGATCTAGTTATTGTATGGTTCGATAGTTTATTTTATTAAGATCCTTTGATACATTGGTTAGTCCCCTCACAAACTTAATGGTCATATCAATAGACATTAAAATGAATACATGCCTGATGTACTCTCATCCTTACCTCACCTCGCTGGATTAACGTATTAATGAGCCATTCATTGTATTCATAGGGTTTCGGTACTCTATGTGTTTGGTTCTCATTACAAGGAATGGTAAAGCATCTACAATCAAACCCTTGGTGTTTTCTGCCTCTACCTTTGATATGATAACACACCGGCTTTGTCATGGTCGTTTCTCCACTTTCCACTTAGATCTATTCCTATCGCTCCTACCATCCAAGCCTAAAACTATTTTGAGTTATCCCTGTTACTATCTAGTCGCATTTGTCATGGCTCTTGTCATTCGCTTCGAGCTGGATGGCTGCTAGGAATTACTCTCTCACAACGATGCAATCGAGGACTTTAAAAGCCAAGGCTGGGATGTTTTCCTTAAAATATTTGAAGGCTATAACCTTCAGGTGGTGAAGTCTTTCACGCAGACCTTCAATGGTTGTAGACAAAAAATTGAGGACACACAATTAGATCTAACTGAGGGGTTTGTAAGTGAAGCAATAGGGCTTTCATCGATAGGAGATAAATGGTTCAAAAACTCACGAATTGAAGGAGTACCCTGGAGCCTGTTTATGACATCCCGAAAAATCAACTGTTGTGAAAAAGGTTTTCATATCTCCCTGGTTAAACCTAGGTGGCATAGTCTATTGTTGATTCTCAAACAATTCGTGACCTGTGAGGGTCGATACGGATTAGTATTCCTCGATCATATTCTCTTACTCATGCATTTCATTGGTTTTGAATTAAGCATGCCATTTTATCTATTGAGAAGTCTCTATAAAATGTCCAAAAGATATAAGAGATAGAGTGTTGATTCAAGTCTTTTCCATCATAGATTGATTAAGATTTTTTTTATTCATCACTTGTCAACCGTGGGAGACTGCTGGGATACGTTTTTGGTAAGGAATGGTTTTTCCACAATCATTCATGTAGTAAACCTTAACTTAGGCGAGCCACTGATTAAATACCAGCCTGGTATTTCAAGAAATGGACCAGACTCTCTTAACATAAACCCTCTAGACGCAGTGATGCCACATAAGCCTTCATCTGAGAAAAAGACTATTGAATTGGAGGTAATTGAACCTCTTATTCCTAAGACTGATACTATCCCAATCGTCATTGTAAATCTAGATGTTGAGAAACCTTGCAAATAAACAAAACAAAAATGTATAGACTTAGGATTCCAGAACAAAAAGGCAGGTCACCTTATTTCAAGGAAATTGAGGAACCAAAATGACACTCATATGAGCTCGATCAGTCCAATCGAGGTCGACGAGGTCTCTGAATCTGAAATAGAATATTTTCTAGCTTTGGAAGACCTCGATTGTCAAGGTTACAAGAAGAAGGTTATTGTTCCTACTGAACCCTACGACTTTGTGACGAATTTTCCACTGTGCCTCAAAGGTGAGTAGGGGTTATCTGGTATTGGGCTTGATCAAGGGAAAATAATAGGAAAGGTTGATACGTCCATGTTTGACTGTAAAATTCATCAACCTGTCATTCCTCCTGTACAGTGTGATGCTTGTTTCCATTGGATCGAACGGTATTACACCGACATACCCATTCTTCAGGCATGGATTAAAAATCTTACAGCTCAAAATGAATCATTGAGACAAGAAAATATCGACCTCAAATTGCATGCAGAGAGGAAAGATAAATGCATCAAGAGAGAAGGAAACATAGTAATAAAAAATGCAACAAGTGTCAAAGCGATAGTAAATTATGAACTACCTGACCCATCTTTAGTCAAATTTTAAATGGTAAAACCGTTTTATCTATTGTTTTATTCCTATTATCTATTTTGAATTGAATCGTTTTGGAATTTGATTTTGTTTGCTAAGATAAGACTCACTACAAAATCTTTCGATTATGTAGCCAAGTCTCCTTTTAAATAAAAAAGTTTAGAAATTAGTTATGGGTAATTTTCTAACTTATTTTTTTGTTTTGTTTTTCAGGAAATAATAGATCTTGTTGTTGATCATCTGGGGGAAACATATTCGATTATGCATCTAAATGATTAGTAGTTTCTTTTCTGTTTGTTTTGCAAAAATGTTGATCAATCTTTGAGTAAAATCAACTCTGTTATGATTAGCTGTTAGCTCACTATTTTTGTAATATTTTGATTTTATGAAATCTTATTCTATCATGTGAGATAGGAGAATGTGATTTCAAATCACTTTAAATAATGTTCATTTTGTAAGTAAGATACATCTTGGCCTAGAACAGATTATGGACAAATGATCTTCAGAACTTAATGGAACAACTTTTACCATTTTGGCAATGTGAAGTTGTCTCATTTATGTTTTGTCTCATTTATTTTGGAATATTAATGTGTTGTATATCTTTAGTCTCAATGACATATGATGTTCCATTTTATTCAATGTTTTAATTGTTGTTTATAATTTGTTGTTTCACAAATTATCACTGTGATCGTTATATCAATTTTAATATCATGATTTATGTATGATGTTTAATTGATTGATAAAATGAATGCTTTACATTAAGATTTATGTTACTGTAATCATTCATAATTATAAGATCATTGTACATACATGTTTATTATTTTGTTCTTGTATCCTAGCTGTCAATAAACACCTAGAGTTTATTCGGGAGGCATCAGTACAACCCTGTCATATATTTTTCTTACAGGCAGGACAACTGGATTTTTGGATCGCACAAGAGGCATAGACACGGTATGAAATTAATCTCAGGTTAGCTTTATTTCCATTTAATTTTTGTTATTTTACTTATTAGCGAAACATGACAGTTTTAGATTGGCGTTGACCATTACTCTATCTTTGTTTCATAACATATTTAATTTAAGTTCTTAGATTTATGATTAGAAAATATAAAATATAAAAACAAAATGTGCTTTCTTTATCTACTTTTGAAAACAATTGCCAAACATTGATTTTGCAAGGCATCCACTAAAAAACTTGCAATCTATAATTACTATGTACATAATGGCATGTTCATATTTATCTTTCTGTTGAATGTATTTGTAAATAATTAGATTAAAATTTATATATTATTATAGTTTTAGCATTAGTTAGTTTATTTCTTTTTGTTTAGGACCCTAGTTGGCTAACAGAGCCATTAAACCCATCAAAATAGGTTGCACCAAATGGCTTGGGTTATTTAGACAACCCCGGACCAGATCTATTCTTCCAGTTGATGGCATGTCAAATATGCCCATCAACAAATGGTGCTAGAAGGAGGGCCTGAATTCAATTGATGGCACATGGAGGTCGCAAGACTCCTCCCCTACACACTCACTCCCCTGTCGTAATGTGTAGTCGCTCAGACAACAACATTACACTTGAAACAACAACTACTTCAAACGATAATCCTGAAATTCTCGTTGAACCAGTGACACCAACCCCTCAAGGGGCCGACGTTCAAGAGATTGTTTGTCAGTCACTCATAAGGACACATAGTGCCTTAGCCCATATCAGACAACTTGGTAGGCCACTTAATCAAACCTTAGATTTCTCAGATATCCGAGAACAACTTGAAGGCACTGGTCTACTCTCAAATCCTTTAGGAGATAATACCATTGATACTATTGAAACACCTACTCTTGGAGTTGGAGGGTCTGGTATCCCACCATCCCCACTTGGTTCATCTCCATCCTCTTCAAGAGGATATTCATCTAATGAAGGAAGTTCCTCATCTGAATCATCTCAACCTTCGACACCACCAACACCCATGAAAAACCAAAACAATCCTGCTAGACCTTGGCTCAATCAAGATGTCATGGTTGTACCTGGACCGCAACATCCATTGTCGAAACACCCGGAGAAATGGTTGCCTAAATTTGATTCAGATTCTAAACAATCTGTTGAGGATCACATAAAAAAATTTATGTTGGCCATTAGACTCTGAAATGTAGAGCATGAAGATGTAGTATGCAGACTCCTTCCTTACACTTTTTAGGGCAATGCCTCCACATGGTATTTTTACCAACAACCCTAGACCATCATCTCTTGGGACAAGTTTGAAACTTGTTTCTTAGAGAAGTTTGAAGATGATAAATCTCTTTAAGTCTTGGTTATGGAGCTCTCCAGTCTAAAAATGAATCCTAAGTAAAAATTAAAATATTTCAACCAGAGATTCCTTGCCCTTAAGAATAAAATCCCTGCAGATTCAATGCCTGCAGAAAGTCTAATCGTCGCATATTACGTTAGAGCCTTGCACAATAATATCGCCATATGGGTCAAAAGGTCCAAAAATAACACTCTATTAGGAGCCTTTGAGGAGGCAAGCCAAATTGAAAAGGATATATTAAGTTTAAAAGACAATCTCAATAGTGAAGCTAAAACAACTTCATCCTCTAAAAAGAAAATATAAATCCTTATTAGGCCTCCTCAAGCTAAAAATCAACCAGAAACTTTAGACTTAGAAAGCTTGTAGAAATCTTTCCAAAAATTATCAAATCAAGTCGTGGACTTGAAGAGATCAGCCGAGGAGGCATCCTCAAGCAAAGGAAGTTTTAAACCGCCTTTCAGAAAACCTTTTCCTCCCAATTGGCCAAACCCGCCCACTGAAGGTATGAATTTTGAAAGCTTGCAGTACGCTTTGCAAACCATCTTAGAAGAACATGATAATTCTTCTTATGGCCCTCCTGAAATTTATGAAGACGTAGCTGAGGAAGAAGTACCGGAAGAGGACGAATCACCCCCCAATATCTTCGGTCAATTCTCTGACAGTATTTTCCAAGCAAATTTTGAAACTGTCCACCCCTACAACACAAGAAGCAAATCACAGAACAAACCTTATTCTAAAGCGAGTAATAATTTGTTTCCAAAACAGTCGAAGCAAGCTGAAATTAAACAAAGTTTGGGAGCTCCTGTTTTAGAATACGATTTAATTGAAAATCTAAAAAAACTGAGGGATAATATTTATGTTTTTGAGTTGCTGAATTTTCCCCTTATTTTGCAAAAAATGCTTCAAAGCATCACTGAAAACAGTAAAAAAAAACGATCCCAGCGGCAAGAAAACTGCATAAATTGGTTCAAAAATAGCCAAAAGGATCCCAAATAAAACGACATTTGAACCTCCAAATAAAAGGGATATAGCTGGAAAAACTGTATCAAATGTAGATAAAACTGTTTTAGGGACATCAACTAAAAATCAACAGAATTATGTTGTTAACACTCATAAAAATGTCTCGTCTTTCTTGTTAACCTTTGAAATCTTTAATAGGAATGTAAATAATTGTATGGTCGATTCTGGTACATTGTCAAACGTGATGCCTCTATCTATTTGTTAAAAAATTAATGCAGAAGTTCAACCTTCTTATCTCAAAATCATTCAGCTTGATCAGATGAACGTTAAGGTAATTGGTGAGCTTAAGAATGTTCTGGTTATATTATCTTCCAATCCTAAGGTTCACTAKATTATTAACATTATTGTTTTTGACATCCCTGAAGACTATGGTTTTTTTTTAAGCAGGGACTAGTTCGAGCAGCTGCATGGTTACTTTACCACAGATTGGTCTCATTTGTGGCTGCCAGAAAATGGACAGCCAAATAGAATCAGGGTAAACAAAGAAYGCTATCTTAAACACACCGTGACAGATTTAAATGATGCAAATGAACCTTTCACTGTATCTGCTAATTCATTTGAAATGCAGGGAATGAATACCTTCTTTGGTAACTTCGTGACCGAAATCTCTCCTATCACTGATCCAAGGCAGCAATCAAAAATTATGACCTATACTCAGACATCATTTTGGCCAAGCGTGTCAAACGCTGATGACGAAGCTCAAATCTAGTCATTGTACTTTGATGGATCTAAATCCAAAGAAGGAGTCAGTACAGGATGTGTACTCGTCGATCCCACAGGTAATAAGACTTTCATTACCAGTCGATTAGAGTTCGAATGCACTAATAACACCGTCGAATACGAAGCACTTCTACAAGGGCTTAGGAAAGCTCCGGATATGGACGTATGAAATTTAATGGTATTCGGTGATTCATAAATCGTGGTTAGGCAGGTAAGAAACTACATACATTGCTTATCACCACACATGAAAAGTTACCAAACTGAGGTATGGAGTTTAATGCAAAAAATTTCAGCATTTAACATAAATTCCATTCCTAGACTAAATAATTTGGAGGCTGATTTATTCGCTAATGTTGCTTCTAAACTATTTCCCACATAAGGTCTTTCTCCTAATGTGTTTTTGATTGAATTGTTGTTCAGGCCATCGATCTCGGATAACATCACCAATTGGAGAGTGTTCGACGATGACCAACAGATCATCAACTTCTTGCATATGGAGGATATCTTCCAAGGTACAGTCATTGATGGAGGCATTCATGATGAAAACCTCTGCAATTTCATGGTAATATCAGATCCTAGATCTCCTTAATCAACATCTGATCTGGTAAATTCTATCCCCAGATCTGTTGTATGACTAGAGAAGTTTTGTGACTTGCATGATAAATTTATAGGGTCAGTTAATTGCAAAACGAACAGTTTTTCTTTGATTTATGAGACGATGAATTTAGGGACAAAGGAAAATCCTCAAAATATCAATTTGGGAACAGGATGCTACGAGAAAGAACGATCTGCTTTTATAAATTTGTTTAAAGAATTTAAAGACATTTTTGCCTGGACGTATGATGATTTGAAAACATTTGGTCCTAATATCATACAATATGTCATCCCCATGAAACCCCAAACCCATCTTTTTTAGCAGAAATTAAGAAAGATGCACCCTAAATTAGAACCCACTGTTAAAAAAGAACTGAATAAATTACTAAATGCAAAGATAATTTTCTCGGTAAGACACATAGTGGGTGTCTAATATAGTTTCAGTAAGGAAGAAAAGTGGTGAAATTCGACTCTGTGTCCACTTTCGAAACTTGAACCGAGCATCTGATAAAGATAACTATCACGTTCCTCCAATGGAACAAATTCTTTAGCAGGTGTCTGGTTCCGAAAGACTTTCTCTGTTAGATGGTTTTTCGGGATATAACTAGGTCCTCGTGTCTCCCTCAGACCATCTTAAAACCACCTTTCGTACCCCATAGGGAACTTATGCCTACAAGAAGATGTGTTTTGGGCTTATAAATGCTAGAGCCACTTTTCAGAGAGCAATGGAAATTTCTTTTTGTGGTCTCATAAATAAATTAGTTGTGGTCTATCTTGATCACATTACCATCTTATCTAAAGACAAAAAAGATCACTTGTCGCACCTTAGGGCCATACTAGAACGATGTCGAAGATTTGGTATATCTCTCAACCCTAAGAAATCAGTCTTTGTAGTAGAGCAAGGTAAATTACTGGGGTTTATAGTGTTGAAATATGGAATGATCATTGACCCTGAAAGAACCCAAGAAATCACTAAAATCTCCCCTCCTTCTTCCAAAAAAGCCATGCAATTATTTTTAGGCAAGATTAATTTTGTCAGAAGATTTGTCCCAAGTTTTTCAGAAATGGTAAGACAATTACAGAACTTAATTAAAAAGGACATTTTGTACCGTTGAGGACCACAAGAAATTCAATCTTTTGAATCCATTAGAGATGAAATACTAGAATATCTTTCCTTTATGTGTCCCAATTTCTCTCAGGATTTCACTCTTTACACCTTTGCTTCTGACCGATCTTATGTTGTTGTGTTAACACAGAAAAACGTTGAAATAATGAGGTACCCATTGCCTTCATGAGCTCAAATTTCAAAGGAGCAGATCTTAATTATCCAATAGTAGATCAATAGGCATATGTTGTTTTTAAAGCAGTGAAACACTTCCGGTCATACCTGCTGAAATCCAGAACCAAGGTTATTGTTCCTTACCCAGTCGTAAGAAACCTGCTAGTACAAAAAGAGCTGGGTGAGAAAAGGGAAAATTGGATGACATCCTTACAAGAGTATGACCTCAAAATAACCCCTACACAAATTGTTATAGGTCAAGGCCTATGCAAACTAGTTGCTGATTCAGTCAAAGAACAGGAAAGTCAAATTAACACCTTAACTGTAAATCAGCATAACGAAAAACAAATCAGTTGTGCACAAGTTGCTACCAATTCCTAGTATGAGAACATTAAATTGTATTTGAAACATGGATATGCTCCTCGCCACCTTGATCCTAAAAGTAGAAGAGCACTCAGGTTAAGATCTGCATCTTTCCAGTTAATAAATGATGTTTTATTTCGAAATAATTCTGACGGTGTTCTTATGCGTTGTTTGGAAAAGGAAGAATTAGAAAAAGTATTGTTTGAACTTCATGCAGGTGAATCTAGTGGACACTTCGGTGGAGACACCACTACTCAAAAAGTGTTAAGAGTTGGGTACTATTGGCCCACATTGTTTAAATATGCCCATGCGTTGTGCCATAAATGTATAGTTTTCCAAAAGGCTACAGGATGGGTTAAGAAGGAAGCATTTCCTTTGCAGCCTGTCACCGTAGATTCCCCTTTCCAGCAATGGGATCTTGACATCATAGGACCGATTAATCCTTCTTCCTCACAGCAACATAAGTATATTATTACATCAATGGATTATTTTACCATATGGTTCGAAGTTGCACCTTTGAAAGTAGTAAACATGAACCAAGTAGTATCTTTCCTTAATTCGCATATCGTCACTCAATTTGGCATTCCCAAATGTTTGGTATTTGATAAAGCATCTTATTTCTCATCCCTTTATATGAATGTCTTTTCCTTAGAAAAAGGGATTAAATTGAAATATTCTTCCAGCTACTACCCTCAAGGAAATGGTCTAGCATAATCAACAAATAAAAATTTAATTAAGATCATTAAGAGGACAGTTTCGAAAAACCATAAGAACTGGCACAATGCACTATATAATGCACTTTGGGCTAATAAGGTGACACCAAAAACCTCTGTTGGTAATTCCCCTTTCTTTCTCATCTACGGAAGAGAAGCAATCCTCCTCCACATGTTTTACTTCCATCTCTGCAATTATCACAGAAAGTCCAAGAAGAGGACTGCCCTCCTCTGGAAAGTCGAATTAATACCTTGTTAAAACTAGAGGAAGTAAGAGCGCAAGCAAAGAAGAAATTGGATCAGCACTAGCAAATCCTAAAAAGTTGGTTTGATTCAAATTCTTCTTCAAATTGGAATTTTGATGTCGGAGACTTGATTCTCAAATGGGATAAGCCGCACGAGGGAAAGGGGGAACACACCAAGTTCCAGAATCTGTGGCTGGGACCATTTGTAATTGCTAAAAAATCAAGTCCCAACTCTTTCCGTCTACACAATTTGGAGGGACAGCCAGATACTTTCCTGGTGAATGGCCAAGATATCAAAAAGTATTTCTCTTGATGACTCTAGATGCACCTCTCTGTACATATTTTTCTGTTTTAATTCTCTTTTCTGTTTTTTTATTTTGGTTCTTTTCATTTTGCTTGTTTTCATTGGTTTCTGAATAAATTTATGTCTGAGTCACCATTTTGTTCATGAAAGGAAAATCATAAGTCTTATCCAAAAGCAACAATCGAGGTCATTTCAAAGCACCAGTACTATAAATTGCTAAAACTAATACTAGCAGGAGAAACTTTTTGTTCAAAATAGTGTTCCTAGTTTCTCTTTACAATCATGAGAAGATACGATCATTATTAAAACTCTTAACGTTGTCCCTGTTTTAAAAAAAAACAGCTCAAGTATGCCTTCCTGTCCTCGAGAGATTTTTCTTAACAGAAAACTAAGATTTTGGATCACGATGAGGGTCGTCAAACGAGAAATTAAATTGGAAAATATCAAGTTTTTCGAAATCTGAAATTTTTAGCATCACCCCGCTCTCTTGAATATCATAAAGTTTATGTCAAAATTGTAAATAAATTCTCAAGAGTTGAAAGCACTACAAAGTGTGGGAAGTGTCTGTAAACTCATCGAGATACTGAACAGGTCTGTTGGCGGTGGGTAAATGCATACATGATGCCAAGGCAACTTCGTCGGGGTACTGAACAGGCCTGCTGGCAATGAAGCAATGTCGATTTTAAGAAAATTATCATGCATGACTGTTGTAATTGATCGTAAAAATGTCCTTCATCTTGAATGGATAATTCTTGGATAGGGTAGAGGTGTTAGAGTGGGTTAAATGACATCCCCACCGAGGCTATGGACACCTACTGGCAGTAGCGGCCTTGTCAACAATATTGGAGTCAGTTGCCTAAACGTCGTCTCACTCGTAATTAAAACTTGTCACCATATTGCACTTGGACAGAAACACATATGACGCTAGACTATGTGATTTTATGAGTTTTGATCGGAATGCTTGACTTGTTGTCGATTGTTCTTTAATGTTTCAATCCTACTGATCTGTCCTAACATGAATTTTCTGGGGATGGAGAGATAACTGCTTTGCCCAGTATGTCACCATTGTTGGCAACCCCACATGATCTTCATATTGAAACAAGAAACTGCATGTTCTTTAGTTGCCTTCACCTCGATTTCATAAACTTTCACTTCGAGAACTTTGAGATAATTATTGGGTTAAGAAATATTTTGATTAATTTCTTAGTGTTTGCGTTTTCGTTTTGTTTTATGATTGATTCATGATTGTAAGAATGAATCAAACATAAAACCTATCTTGGTGTTATAAATTGTATTCCTTAGAATGCATCCTTTTCAAGGTCACCATGCTTACATGAGATCTAAATCTAATGTTTGAATGACCTATTTTAAATGTTTTGGGGTTTTGATCTAGTTATTGTATGGTTCGATAGTTTATTTTATTAAGAGCCTTTGATACATTGGTTATTCCCCTCATGAACTTAATGGTCATATCAATAGGCATTCAAATGAATACATGCCTGATGTACTCACGTCCTTACCTCACCTCACTGGCTTAACGTATTAATGAGCCATTCATTGTATTCATAGGGTTTCAGTACTCTGTGTGTCTGGTTCTCATTACAAGGAATGGTAAAGCATCTATGATCAAACACTTGGTGTTTTCTCCCACTACCTTTGATATGATAACACACAGGATTTGTCATGGTCATTTCTCCACTATTCATTCAGATCTATTCCTATTGCTCCTACCATCTAAACCTAAAACTATTTTGAGTTATCCCTGTTACTTTCTGGTCGAATTTGTCATGGCTCCTGTCATTCGCTTTAAGCCGAATGGCTGCTAGGAATTTCTCTCTCACAACGATGAGATCGAGGATTTAAAAAGCCAAGGCTGGGATGTTTTCCTTAAAATATTTGAAGGCTATAACCTTTAGGTGGTGAAGGTTTTCGTGCAGACCTTCGATGGTTAAAGAGAAGAAATTCAGGACACACAGTTAGAGCTAACCGAGGGGTTTGTAAGTGAAACAGTAGGGCTTCCATCGACAGGAGAGAAATGGTTAAAAAACTCACGAATTGAAGGAGTACCCTGGAGCCTGTTTATGACGTCCTGAAAAATCAACTGTTGTGAAAAAGGTATTCCTATCTCCCTGGTTAAACCTAGGTGGCATATCCTGTTGTTGATTCTCAAACAATTCGTGACCTACGAGGGTCGATACAGATTAGTCTTCCTCTATCATATTTGCTTACTCATGCATTTCATTGGTTTTGAATTAAGCATTCCATTTTATCTATTGATAAGTCTCTATAAAATGTCCAAAAGATATACGAGACAGAGTGTTGATTCAAGTATTTTCCATCACGGATTGATTACGATTTTGTTGATTCATCACTTGTCAAACATGAGCGGCTGTTGGGATAAGTTTTTGGTAAGGAATGGTTTTGCCATGATCATTCCTATAGTAAACCCTAACTTAGGCGAGCCACTAATCAAAGACCATCCTGGTATTTCAAGAAATGGACCAGACTCTCTTAACAGAAACCCTCTAGATGCAGCGATGCCAAGTAAGCCTTCATCTGAGAAAAATACTATTGAATTGGAGGTAATTGAACCTCTTATGCCTAAGACTGATACTAGCCCAAATGTCATTGTAAAGTCGGATGTTGAGAAACCTTGCAAACAAACAAATCAAAAGGGAACAGGCTTAGGATTCCAGAACAAAAATGCAGTTCGCCTTATTTCAAGGAAATTGAGGAACCAAAACGATGCTCATATGATCTCGATCAGTCCGATCGAGATCGATGAGGTCTTGGACTCTGAAATAGAATATTTTCTAGCTTTGGAAGACCCAGATTGTCAAGGTTACAAGAAGAAAGTTATTGTTCCTACTAAACCCTACGACTTTGTGATGAATTTGCCACCATGCCTCAAAGGTGAGCAGGGGTTCTCTGGTATTGGACTCGATCAAGGGAAAATAGTAGGAAAGGTTGATACATCCATGTTTGACTGTACACTTCATCAACCTGCCATTCCTCCTTTACAGTGTGATGTTTATTTCCATTGGATCGAGCGGTATTACACCGACATACCCATTCTTCGGGCCCGGATTAAAATGCTTACTGCTCAAAATGAATCATTGAGACAAGAAAATATCGACCTCAAAGTCAAAGTGCATGCAAAGAGGAAAGATAAATGCCTCAAGAGAGAAGGAAACATAGTAATAAAAAATGCAACAAGTGTCAAAGCAATAGTAAATTCTGAACTACCTGACCCATCTTTAGTCAAATTTTAAATGGTAAAACCGTTTTCTCTCTTGTTTTATTCCTATTATCTATTTTGAATTGAATCGATTTGGAATTTGATTTTGTTTGCTAAGATAAGACTAGCTACATAATATTTTGATTCTATAGCCAAATCTCCTTTTAAATAAAAAAAAATAGAAATTAGTTATGGGTAATTTTCTAACTTATTTTTTTGTTTTGTTTTTCAAGAAATAGTAGATCCTGTTGTTGATCATCTGGGGGAAGCATACTCGATTATGCATCTGAATGATTAGTAGTTTATTTTCTGTTTGTTTCGCAAAAATTTTGATCAATCTTTGAGTAAAATCAACTCTGTTATGATTAGTTGCTAGCCCACTATTTTTGTAATATATTGATTTTATGAAATCCTATCCTATCACGTGAGATAGGAGAATGTGATTTCAAATCACTTTAAATATTGTTCATTTTGTAAGTAAGAGACATCTTGTCCTAGAACAGATTATGCACAAATGATCTTCAGAACTTAATGGACCAGCTTTCAACATTTTGGCTTTAGACCAATGTGAAGTTGTCTCATTTAATTTGGAATATTAATGTGTTGTATAGATTTAGTCTCAATGACATATGATATTCCATTTTATCCAATGTTTTAAATGTTGTTTATAATTTGTTGTTTCACAAATTATCACTGTGATCGTTATATTGATTTTAATATCATGATTTACGTATGATGTTTAATTGATTGATAAAATGAATTCTTTACATTAAGATTTATGTTACTATAATCATTCATAATTATAAGATCATTGTACATACATGTCTATTATTTTTTTCTCATATCCTAGCTGTCAATAAACACCTGGAGTTTATTCGGGAGGCATCAGTACAATCCTGTCATAGATTTTTCTTACATGCAGGACAACTATAGTTTTGGATCGTACAAGAGGCATAGACACGATATGAAATTAATCTTAGGTTAGCGTTATTTCCATTTAATTTCTGTTATTTTACATATTAGCGAAACAGGACAGTTTTAGATTGGCGTTGACCATCACTCTGTCCTTGTTTCATAACATATTTAATTTAAGTTCTTAGATTTATGATTAGAAAACATAAAATATATAAAAGAAAAATTGTTCTTTCTTTTTCTACTTTTGAAAACAATTAAACCAAACATTGATTTTGCAAGGAATCCGCCAAAAAACTTGCAATCTGTAATTACTATGTACATAATGGCATGTTCTTATTTATCTTTCTGTTGAATGTATTTGTAAATAATTAGATTAAAGTTTATATATTATTATAGTTTTAGCATTAGTTAGTTTATTTATTTTTATTTAGGACCCTAGTTATCTAACAGAGCCATTAAACCCGTCAGAATAAGTTACACCAAACGGATTGGGTTATTTAGACAACCCCGGACCGAATCTATTCTTCAATTTGATGGCATGTCAAATATTCCCGTCAACACAAAGGTAGCTACATCTTCCAAATATAAAGGGATGGATAAACCTCCAAAAGGAAGATACAATCCTCTAATTTCAAGAGATTTTTTACCACTCCATCCTTGCCCCTTCCTTCCTCCCAAGAATATATGATAGATAATAAAACTTTACATTAGATTATCACCATCAACCAACCATCACATAGAACCTAATAATGCTTCCCGATACTTCTTCAAATTTCGTAATTCTTCACTTCTTGGAATACTCTGATCCTTTAGATAATATTACTCAATGTAGGCTCTAAAAATCCTCCAAGTTCCACTCCTTGAATCCTCCCAAAAAAGGATTTATAGAGAAAATGGTAGACCTTATTCAATTTTGGTTTATTAAGGAGAGTGAACTTGTACAGAATGCCCTACACTCAATATTTAACATCTGATTCTGAAATTCACACACCGAAAACTATAGCTTGTAATCTTTCCAATGAATTTGGTATCACGTCATTTGGGTTATCTATGAATAAGTTATGACTATTTTACCCGAAACACTTGTTTATGACTAGCTTCAGGACTAGTCAAAAACTCTATCTTCCACAGAGTGTATCTCCAAAATTATAGCAAATTAAGACCTGAAATTTTTACCACATGTACCTAGATATGTTTTCTCAATAACCACTTGAATCATTCTAGAAAAAACATGATAGAGAAAATGGTAAGATGACTTGTAAATAACATACCTTAGAACACATCACCAAAAGACTTCACCCTCCCTTGAAATTCGACCTTTTTTACTTCATATTTCCTCTAAAATTCAACTTTTGTGTGTTTGAAATGAATGTATAATGATATGTATGTTGGATTATTGAGAAGGGGGGTGAACCAGTAATAGAGCAATTTAATCCTTTTTAACCATATAATCCAGGTGTTATATCAATGAAGCATTATCATCCAATAACTGCAGAGTAAATAAGCAATGAACAAATGAACAAACATACACATACACAATACACCAATGTTTTATGTGGAAACCCAAATTGGGAGAAAACCACTGAATGATTTTTCTTATATGTCTTGAAGAATTACATTCATTGGAAGCACCAACTTCCTTTGTTTTCCAGCTGCAACTCGAAGGAGGCTCCAACCCCCTAGTTTCTCAGGCTACAACTTGAGGGAAGATCTAACTCCCCAATTCTTTGGCTACAACCATAAGGAGGCTACAACCCCCTATGTTCCCTGACTACAACCGGAAGGTGGCTACAACCACCTATCCTTGCCCCGTCCTGCCACCCTAAAGTAGAAGTAGAATGATGGAACCACTGTCAACCTATCACTATGAGATATATC
>JASDQU010100640.1:208488-237913 GCA_032191745.1 Picea mariana | reverse complement strand
TTCTAATTTCTCCATTAAATTTATTATTGAAATAATTTATTTTGTATTCACTTTGAATTATAATACATTCATTACTTCACTTTATTATTTACCTTTTAAAATCTCTTAAACCACTTGGACTACTTTGACCTTTTCGGGCTTCTAGATGATAGATGAGGGTCCTCCAACTTCGTAAGGCCATAACTCTCAATCCGTGAGGAATTATGTGACGTTCCACATACCACCAGAAATGGAATGACATGTACTATACATATAGAATAGTATTATCTAAAAATATATCATAACTCATACTATTATCCATCAAACAAACTTGGGTCCATTACCCAAACTTGTGGTCTCCAACTTCTCATGGCCATAACTCTCTAACTGTGAGGAGTTATGTGACATTCCATGGAAATGGAATGACAAGCACTATCCATATAGGATAGTTTACCTAAAAAATTCATTGTCCTTCATCTCATTATTCCATAATTAAGCATGGGTTCTCTTACTCCACAAAGTGTCTTCCCGTGAGGGCTTTCACCATAAGGTGACCACTTTGGATTTCATCCACATTTACTTCTTATCAACCATGACAAGACAATAATGAGTCATATTTACATCAAACAATATTGCATCAATTACCCAAACCTTTGTGCTAAGGGGCTTTCTTCAAGGGTTGACATCAATGACAACCAACCTTAATCAACAATCTCCCCCTTTGGCATTGATGGCAACACTTTGATGCAATACTGAAATCATATCACTCATGCTCCCCCTAGAACCATGCCTTTGTTCTCTGTATCTAATAAATTTGTCTCTATCCTCTGCATTTGATAAATCTGCTCCCCCTGGAACCATGCCTTTGTCCTTTGCATCTGATAAATCTCTCCCCTTTTGTCATCAATGGCAAAGGTATCTTTCCATCTGGGGTTGCTCCCCCTAAATGAATTGTCCTCTTATGGTGCTTTCTCGTGTACATCTAAGACATATAATATAAGGTGTACATCTAAGACATATAATATAAGCATTCATTTTGGAGTAGAATTAACTCCAAGTCTTTGGCGAAGATATTCAAAGGCTTCCCGTGGAAGTGGTTTTGTAAATATGTCTACCACTTGTTCTTTTGTGCCCACATACTCAACTCTGATGTTATTTTTTGAAACCTATTCCCGTAGAAAGTGATACTTGATTGGAATGTGCTTCGTCTTGGAGTTCATCACCGGGTTTTTTGAGATATTGGTGGCACTTGTATTATCACAATATATTGGAATGGGCTCATCATACTCAACCTGTATATCTGTCAAAGTTTGTTTCATCCAAAGAAACTATGTACAACATGTTGTTGTTGCAATATACTCTGCCTCGTCTATAGATAGAGATATTGATGATTGTTTCTTGCTTAGCCATGATACCAAACACTCACCTAAGTATAACACTTMTCCACTGGTGCTCTATCAGTCATCAATACAACCTGCCCAATCTGCATCTGTGTAGGCAATAAGTGATAGATCATTTCGTTTTGGATACCATAATCCAAACTCTTTTGTTCCTTTGAGATATCTAGAAATCCTCTTTATTGCTAATACATGTGATTCCTTTTCTCTTGCTTGAAAGCGTGCCACCTGTCCAACTGTTTGCATTACATCTGGTCTGGATGTTGTCACATATAGTAGGATGCCAATCATTGACCTATATTTCCTTTGACCTGTAGACTTCGAATCATCATCTTTGCTCAACTTACAACTGGTTTGCATGGGAGTAACAACTGGTTTGCAATCTTCCATTCCGAACCTCTTTAGCATTTCTTTGATATACTTGGTTTGAGAAATAAAAATTATTTGGTTGTTTTGACGTATCTTAAGTCCCGAAAAGAAGGATAGTTCTCCAAGTAATGACATTTCAAATTCATTATGCATGTCTTTTGCAAATTTCTAGCTTAACCTGTCATCATCACTACCAAAAATAATATCATCAACATAAACTTCAATTAATAAAATATTACCTTGACTTACCTTGATGTAGAGGTTGTTCTCTACACTTCCTTTTCTAAACCCTGCCTGCTGCAGATACTTATCTAGTTTGGAGTACCATGCTCTAGGATCCTATTTTAGACAATACAAGGCCTTATTTAATTTGCATACATAGTCTGTGTTCTCTAACCATTGAAATCCTTCTGGTTGTTCAATGTAGACTTCTTCTTCAAGTGCCCCATTCAGAAAAGATGATTTTACATCCATCTGATATACTTTAGCATTTTTGGAGCATGCATAAGATAAAAGTAAACGGATTGCTTCCATTCTAGAAACTAGGGAAAATGTCTCTTCAAAGTCGATTCCTTCAATCTGTGCATATCCTTTACATATCAATCTAGATTTGTTCCTTGTAACATGTCCATCTTCATTCAATTTATTCCTGAAAACCCATTTTGTGCCGATCACATTCTTATTCTTTGGTCTTGGAACCAATTCCCAAATGTCATTTTTCTCTATTTGATCCAATTATTCATCCATGACCTTATTCCAAAATTCATCCTTGTTGGCTTCTTCAAAACAGTTTGGTTCAATTGTAGATAAGAGTGCTAGGTGTGTTTGTTCTGGTGAACGGATTTTTCTTCTAGTCTCAACTCCTCCATCTTTGTTTCCAATAATCTGATCTGAAGGATGATTCTTCTGTACTCGTTTGCTAGGTGTCTTTGGAGATTCTTTTTGAACTTTCTCTTCTGCTTCTGTTGGATTCTCTTCATCTTCATCTTGCTCTTCTACTTATTTTTCATCTTCTTCTTCGAAAAGTTGTTCCATTGATTTGTTTTCTTCTTCCTTTGATTCTAGTCTTCCTGTTTCATCAATTGTTGCATTGATGCTTTCCACAACTTTGTTCAATCTTAGATTGTAACACTTGTATTATTTCCTTGTACTTGATTAACCAACAAGTATTCCTTTGTCCACACAAGAGTCAAACTTTCCCATTCTTCCATCTTCTCTTTTGATGTAGCATTTGCTTCCAAAAACTCTGAAGTGCTTCACATTTGTTGGTCTTCCTTTCCATAGCTCGTAGGGACTTTTATCAGTGTTGTTTATGATCATTACTTTGTTTTGAATGTGAACTATTGTATGCACTTCCTGTGTCCAAAATATATCTGTCAATTTGGAATCCATTAGCATTGTTCGAGCCATTTCTTGTATTGTCTTGTTCTTTCTTTCAACAACTCCATTATGTTGAGGTGTCCTAGCAACGGAGAATTGTCTTTTTATTCCATGAATGCTACAATAGTCCATAAATTCCTTTGAAGTGAACTCTCCTCCATTATCAGATCTCAAACATTTGATTCTTGAATCCATCTCATTTTCAACCATTTCCTTGTAGATCTTGAAGTTTTCAAAAGCTTCTGACTTGTTCTTGAGAAAGCAAGCTGCAGTCATTCTTGTATAATAATCAACTAATAACATAAAGTAATTTTCACCTTTTAATACCTTTGTTGTAGTTGGTCCAACTAGATCAGTGTGCACAATTTCCAGTGGTCTTGTTGTTGAATATTTCTTTGATTTGAACCTGGTCTTTGTTTGTTTTCCTTGTTGACAATGCTTGCATAAAGTGTTGGTTGGTTTCGTGATCTAGGGCATTTATCTGACTGCTTCTCTTTTGTTGAATTTGACAAGGTTATCAAAATGCATGTGACCCATTCTTCTATGTCATAGCCAAATTTCATCTTCCTTCCATAGACAACACTTTTCATTTCCAATTTCACTTAACACATATATGTTGTTTGAAGTTCTTGCAATTGTACTGACCAATTTCCCTGAACCTTATTTTCTTATCTCACACTTTTCTTAATCAAAAGTAAGTTTATGACCTTGGTCACACATTTGACTCACACTTAGAATATTATGTTTCATATCTTCTACCAGTAGAAAATTTTGTTCCTTTTCATTCTTGTTCCCAATTTGGACTGTGCCTTCTCCAATGATTTTGGATGAATTATCATTTCCGAAGGAGACTGATCCATTTTTTTCTTTTCGTAATGTAAGAAATTTTTCTTTATCACCTATCATGTGTTTTGAACATCCACTGTCAACATACCAACCGTGTTTCTTCTGCTTAGCTTGTAAAGTGACTGTGCATTCTTCATTGTTATACTGATCTTGCTTTCTTATCCATGTCATTTTTTAAGGTTCTTGTCTGTGATTGTTGTTATTATGTTGAGGTTCTTTAGGAGGGAGCGTCATTCTTCAATCCTTGGCCATGTGTCCAAAATTGTTACATTTGTAGCATTCCACTTCAGTGCTCAAAGATTCAAACCTGTTGTAACTTCTTCTTTGTGTGTCACTAGGTCTCCTTGAATAATCCCTTTGTGTATAACTCTCAAAAATGTTACTATTCCTATTGTTATCTCTGCAATTCACATATTTATGTCCAAAATTATTACATGCATAACATAAACCAAAAAATATAGTTTGATACCTAGGAGTTGAAGATCTTCTAAAAGGAGGTGCTCTTATGAATTCTTCTTCTTCTTGAGGCCTATCTTTTTGTTGTTGATTCTGAAATATGAATCTTCTTGGTGGAGGAGTGTCCCTGTAATATTCCTTGTATATCTTCCTATCCTCTTTGATTGTTTCTGCATAGCTCTTTGGATTTGTTTCTTTCTCTATTGTTTTGGAAATTGATCCCTTTTCTGTCTAATTGTATCCAAGTATGGACTTGTCGAGATGAGATTTTTTACTGTTGATAATGTCATCCATAACTTTTGAGTTATTCTGCATATTTTTCTTTTGAATATCATTTCTTAGTGTGACAACCTTTGCTTCCAAGTTTCCAATGATCTTGTCCTTTTCTTCTAGTTGTTCTTTGAGGGCTTCTTCAATTATTTTATCTTCTTCTATTTGAACCTTCAATTTTGTGATCATTTGTTCTAGTTCTCGAGTGTCCTTTTTCTTGCCTAGTTTTGCTTATAGTTTTTGTTTTTCTTCTTTTCTCTTATGATAACTTATATGGCACACATTAATTATTCTCGATAGTCAACTTCTGCCTCTTCAATTTCTTCTTTGACTTCTTCACACTCTTCTTCGGCATCTTCATATTATTCTTTGGAGTCTTCTTTGTCAGATTCTTTTACTGCCATGAATAGAACTCTTCATGTCTCATTGTCACTGACTTCATCTTCATCTGATGATGAGATGTCTTCTTTGGTGTATAAGTTTTTCTTGAAAATTTTCTTTGTAGTTCTTTTTCCTTTATATGTGTGTTTTCCTTTTGAGTAACCTTCATCATTTATCTTTTTCTTATGAGGACACTTGTTAGAAAAATGACCAATACCATCACAATTAAAACAAGTTAAAGGGAGCTTACCTCTATACCTACCATTGGTTCCCTTGTTCAGTCTTTTGACGAAGTTGGACACTTCTTCATCATCTTTCGAGGCATCACTGTTGCTGCTATATTATTCTTGTTCCTTTTTCTTTTGCTTTGATCTTTTGGATGCCTTGAAGGCTGCTTCTTTTACATCTAGATTTTCCTGCTCAGTTATCATTTCATATGCTATGAAGATTCCATGCAGTTCGTCCATGCTTATTGAGTCCATATCTGATCTTTCTTCTAGTGCTGATATCTTCGAGTTGAATCTCATAGGAAGAGATCTTAGTATCTTTTGAACAATTACAGATTCTTCAATTTCTTCTCCCAATCGTATGATTGCATTCATTGTTTCATCGACTCATAAGAAGTAGGCTGTGATATCTTCATCTTCCTTCATTTTTAGCTTTTTGAACTGACCTTTGTAAGTCTGAAGCTTTGCTGCTTTGACTTTTGTATCTCCTCCATAAATATTTTGAAGCTTGTCCAAAATCTCTTTAGTGGATTTACAGTGTGCAACTTTGGTGAATACCGTATCACTGAGACCATTCAAAAGTGGATTTGTGGCTTTGGAATTATTCTCACTGAGTTTTACTTCTTTGTCATTTTTTGGTGGAACTGTTGATGCTGTGTATCCATCTACAATTGATTGCCAAACTTGAAATCCCTGTGCATGTATATATGTCTCATCCTTATGCTCCAAAAAGAATACTTATGTCCATCAAACTATGGTATTCCATTTTTATATGAGTTGGTACTCTCCATGATCTACCTTTCAATGGTTAAACTGATTTCTGAATGAACCTTCTCTGATACCAACTGTTGGATTACTGAGAGGGTGGGTGAATCAATAATAGAGAAATTTAATCCTTTTTAACCATATAATCCAAGTGTTATATCAATGAAGCATTATCAACCACTAAATGCGGAGTAAATAACCAATGAACAAATGAACAAACATACACATACACAGTACACCAGTGTTTTATGTGGAAACCCAAATCGGGAGAAAACCACAGAATGTTTTTTATTATATGTCTTGAAGAATTGCATTCATTGGAAACACCAACTTCCTTTGTTTTCCAGCTGCAACTCGAAGGAGGCTCCAACCCCCTAGTTTCTTAGGCTACAGCCTGAGGGAAGCTCCAACTCCCCAATTCTCTAGCTACAACCCCCTATGTTCTCCGACTACAACCGGAAGGTGGCTACAACCACTTGTCCTTGCCCCGTCCTGCCACCCTGAAGTAAAAGTAGAATGATGGAACCACTGTCAACCTATCACTGTGAGATATACCACAGTAAACCAGTACCAATAAATCTAAACCATGCATCAATCATGCATTAACCTGTACCTCAACCTATAATCAACCTGTACCATAAACAAGTACATCAACCATGCATCAGCCTGTACCAAATAACCTATAATCAACCTATACCATAAACAAGTTCATCCAACCATGTACCAAGTATGTACCAATCATGTGTTAACTACTCATCAACTATGACTCATCAATATGTACCAACATCATCAACTATACATCTCATGTATGTGCCAACTCATCAACTACTTGTCTCAACCATGTACTCAACATCTACCTCAACCAAAATCCCTCATCAATTTCATCATCCAAATCTAATTTGTAGCTCTATAATAGACCTATTGTATATGATCACATTCCTTCAAACCTTCCTTAACTTCAACAACAAGAGCCTATTATTTTCATCAAACTTTTCCTTAGTCTCACATGCCTAGTTTTGGATTAGTCAACAATCCTAACTTGAAGTAATCATAACTTTGTATCTGTAATGTATAAAGATCTGAAACTGATACACGATATTCTTCAATGTGTTTTATGCAATTCCTCCAAGTGTCACTACTTGGAACCTCTCAAAAAAGGGGTTATAGCAAAATTGGCATACCTTGTTGAATTTTGGCTTATTCTAGAGAGTGACCTTGTAGAGCGTGCCCCGCACGAAATATTTTTTGAATTGATATGAAACTATTACACAACATACTACAGACTTTACCCTAACCAACACATTTGGTTTCACTGAAATTGGATCTTAGAAAGCACCATCAAAATAATTTATCCTTCTTTGCATTTCGGCCTTCTTTTCTTCACCTTCCCTCAGAATTTTGGCTTATATATCCTTGGTTACCTCAGACACCTATAGCTATTCAATATTCTCAAGTGTGATTAAAATTAGAGAGCCTTGCCTCTTATTTATACTCTCCAATTAGCTTCCTTAAAAACATCTTCTAGGTCACTTGGCCCCACTTTCCTTATTTTAGGGTTAACCCACTTCTAATTTCTCCATTAAATTTATTGTTGAAATAATTTATTTTGTATTCACTTTGAATTATAATACACTCATTACTTCACTTTTTTATTTACCTTTTAAAATCTCTTAAACCACTTTGACTACTTTTACCTTTTGGGGCTTCTAGATGACATATGAGGGTCCTCCAACTTCGTAAGGCCATAACTCTCAAACCGTGAGGAGTTATGTGACGTTCCACATACCACCAGAAATGGAATGACATGTACTATCCATATAGAATAGTAGTATCTAAAAATATATCATAACTCATACCATTATCCATCAAACAAACTTGGGTCCATTACCCAAACCTGGGGTCTCCAACTTCTCATGGCCATAACTCTCTAACCATGAGTTATGTGACATTCCACATACCACCGAAAATGGAATGACAAGCACTATACATCTAGGATAGTTTACCTGAAAAATTCATTGTCCTTCATCTCATTATTCCACAATTAGGCATGGGTTCTCTTACTTGGAAAACGTCTTCCCGTGAGGACTTTCACCATAAGGGGACCACTTTGGAGTTCATCGATCTTTACTTCTTATCAACCATGACAAGACAATAATGAGTCATATTTACATCAAACAATATTGGGTCCATTACCCAAACCTTTGTGCTGCGGGGCTTTCTTCAAGGGTTGACATCAATGACAACCAACCTTAATCAACAATGTATTTATAACCTTTATGTCACTTCCTTTTAACATTAGGGCTGACCTGAAACTTTCTTATTTTGTAATTCTTTTCTTTAATTATCTTCAGGGCCGACCTCTACTTCCTTCTTCAATTCACTTTGTCATCTTCAAAAAATCATTTCTCCTCAACCATGAGGATCCACGTGATTTTCCACCTACCATTGGAAACAACATGATGTATACTATCCATCCATGGGTGTTGTATCTGCATGTGCATTTTCCTTCATGTAAAAATACCTTCATCAATCTTGCGGTCCAAAACCATTGACTATGGTTAACATCAATGACAACAACCAATCTTCCAACAATCTCTCGCTTTGTCATTGATGGAAAAAATCATGCTCCCCCCATCATCATAATCCCAATTTCTCTCCCCGTTTGACAAAAATGGAAAAGGGTGTGGTTGCTCGCCCTGAATTTAATGGAAAAAGATAACTCTCTTCTTTGGGGCTACTCCCCCTGAAGATATAGCACTTAATAAGACTTCATTTTTATGGTCTCTTTCTTCCTTGGAGATTTTTCATGGTTTTAGGATGTATATGTTACTTTGTCTTCTTGTTGTAGTTGAAACCAATCTTCCTAAACCTTCTTCTTTGATTTTTCATCTTTGTGAGTCAAACATGTGAGTATATCCTTGATCACACATTTTACTAACACTGAGTATATTATGCTTCAAGTCTTCAACCAATAGGACATTCTTTGATTTTACATTTTTTCTTCCAAGCTCTACTACACCTTCTCCAAGTATTTTGGCAGATAAGTCATCTCCAAATGTAACATTGCCACCCTTTATCTTCAAGCTGATGAATTTGTCTTGATCCTTGGTCATCTGTGAAGAACATCCATTGTCTATGTACCATTCATCTTCTTCTTTACATTCTTCAGCGGTCAATGTTATTCGAGAATGTTCATTGTTTGGAATCTCTTTCCTTCTCCATATTGTGATTGGCATAGGAACATATTCATTCATATCTATGCAATCTCGTGCTTTGTGAACAAGATAATTACATTTGTAGCATACAATATTTTTGTCCATCAATGGGGAAAATAAATTATAACTTATGTTGAGAAATCCACGATTATTTACATATCTTCTATTTACACCATTCATGTTTCTTACATAGTTGTTCATTTCATTGATTCTTCAATTAATTTCCTTATGTCCAAAAGTTTTTCAAGTATAACAATGACCAAGAAAGAAATTTTGATGCCTGGGAGTAAGTGACCTTCTTTGTGATGTAGTCCATCTGGGTTCATGATCTACTCTTCTGTAGTTTCCTTCATACTGATTGCAACTTCTTTGATTCCTGAAGGTAGTAGGTCTTCTTGGATATTCATCTCTTTAGTAATCATTCCTTCTTTTTGGTATCCTGGTCCACTTCTCATCAACTGTTTGTGTAGATATTTCCTCAAACTTCTTGTTGGTATTTTCATATTATTTGTATGAAGTTTCACCCATGCATCCAAGATGTCTTAATTCTTTTGGCACTTGAGAGTTTCTTAAGCTCTTCCTCAATGAGACAACTTCTTGTTCAAGTTTCTCACAATATTCTTCTTTCTTCATCATTTGGACATTCCTTACTTCTCCTATTCTTCTTGCTTCTTCGAGTAGAGTTTTCAAGGAAATGGTTTCTTCTCTTAGTTCCTCAAAGTTTTCTAATTGTTTCTTCAAGATTACAAATATCTTTTCACAACTACCCAATTCACTTCTTAGTTTTCTATGCATGCCTTTGAGCTTGCTATTTTCAATTTGAGCATGCTTCAATTTTTTAATATTCTCATCTTCTTGTTGAATCATTTATGCTTCATGATTTTCTTCTTCTTCATTGGAATTTTCTTCCTCAATGTCATCTCTTTCAATCCTTGGATGAGGACATTCAAATTCAACATGTCCTACTCCTTCACAATTAAAGCAAAAGAACTGACCTTTATTTGCTTCTTTGAAATCTGAGATGTTGTAATTTGCTTCAAATTCTTCTTCTTCTTCTTCTTCTTATTCTTATTCTTCCCTTGCATAAAGGTCTTGTAGATTTTACCAAAGCTCTTTTTCCAATGCACATGATCCCACCTTGGATTTCACTGAATCTGTCAATCCATCCAAGATGGTATCTATTGTCAATTTGTTGTTCCTTCTTGCTTCCTTCTGATTTGCAATCTTTGGTTTCCTCAAAGCATTGTATCCCGAAGAAACTAAGAACCAAACATCTTCCCCAAGAGATTTCAAGTAAGTTTCCATTCTATTAATCCAGTATTTAAAATTGCTTCCATCAAATGGTGGAATCCCATTTGGAATTTTGTCTTCCATTTCTTATTAATATCTTCCTTCCAGTGGTTAAATTGTACTGAAGGTAACCCGCTCTGAAACCAATTGTTGATACTGAGAGGGGGGTGAATCAATATCAAGTACAATTTAAAAAAAAATTCAACTTATACTTAAAGCATTCAATTATATCCAATGAGAAATGAAAAATAGTAGAAGAGCTACACCATGACTTCCAAAGGTAGCTACAACTTCCAAATATAAAGGGAGGGATAAAAATCCAAAAGGAAGATACAATCCTCCAATATCTAGAGAGGGCTGACCTCTCCATCCTTTCCCCTTCCTTCCTCCAAATAATATATGATAGATAATAAAACTTTACATTAGATAATCACCATCAACCAACCATCACATAGAACCTGATAACGCTTCCTGAGACTTCTTCAACTTATGAAATTATTCACTTCTTGGAATACTCTGATCCTATAGATAATATTACTCAATGTATGCTATAAAACACCTCCAAGTTTCACTCCTTGAATCCTCCCAAAAAAGGAGTTATAGATAAAATGGTAGACCTTATTCAATTCTAGTTTATTGAGGAGAGTGAACCTGTAAAGAATGCCCCACACTCAATATTTAACATCAGATTCTGAAATTCGCACATAGGAAACTAAAGCATGTACTATTTCTAATGCAATTGGTCTCACTTCATTTGGATTCTCTATGAATAAGTTATGAATATTTTACCTGGAACACCTATTTATGACTAGCTTCAGGACTAGTCAAAAACCTTATCTTCCACAGAGTGTATCTCCAAAATTATAGTGAATTAAGAGATGAAATTTTTACCACAGATACCTAGCTATGTATTCTCAACACCATACCAATTTCACCACCTGAATCATTATAGAAACAAAGTTAGAGCGAAAATGGTAAGATGACCTGTAAATAACATACCTTAGAACACATCACCAAAAGACTTCATCCTCCCTTGAAATTTGGCCTTCTTTACTTCATATTTCCTTTGAAATATGACTTGTGTGTGTTTGAAATGAATGTATAATGATATGTATTTAGACCCTTTATGTCACTTCCTTTTAACACTAGGGTCGACCTGACACTTTCTTATTTTGTAATTTTTTTCTTTAACTATCTTTAGGGCTGACATGTACTTCCTTTTTCAATTCACTTTGTCATATTCAAAAATTAATTCATCCTCAACCATGAGGATCCACATGACGTTCCAACTACCACTGGAAACAACATGACGTATACTATTCATCCATGGGTGTTGTATATGCATGTGCATTTTCCTTCATGTCCAAATACCTTCATCAATCTTGCGGTCCAAAACCAATGACTAGGGTTGAAATAAATATAAACAACCAATCTTCCAATAGGTTGAGTTTATTTCACCCTTCATTCTTGTCAATTTTTGGACAGACTGGATCTTTCTTATCAGATCAAACTTTATGATATGCCAAAACGTTTTGTAAAAATGGGAAATAAAGTCATCAGGCCTTGGAGATCTGACTGGATCAAATTGCAAAAGAGATTCTAAAATCTCCTCCTTAGTTACCTGTTTTGTGAGCTCATAATTTTCTCCATCCTGAATTAGGTGAGGATAAAGGAAAAAGACTGATCTCTTAGATCGTTGTCTACAACTCTAGATTTTGTGTACATTCTATCATAATGGGAGAAGGATTTCCTCTCAATATCTTTGAATGAAGAGAGGTTGGTTTCATCATCCAATTGTATCTCCTCTACATTTTTTCCCCCCTTCGAGCCTTACATTTCCTATGGAAAAAGGAGGTGTTTGTATCCCCCGCATGAAGCCATGAACTTTGTGATTGTAATCTCCATGTTTCCTCCTCCTTCATCAGCGATGCTTATATGTTTTTTATTCCTTGTTAGCACAAGGGCAGACCTAGGGTTTAGCTCCAAGAGTGCACCAACAAGCCCTAACTACTAGCCCTTTTGGCAGCACCTGCAAAGTAGATGCAGTCTCACCTGAAGCAGTTATGAGGGGGTTGCAGGACAGATATGTCTACAACCAAAGGGAATATCAAGTGGATCTAACACAAGAACAACACAACATTCATATATCACTTATCAACTTAGAAATATTATATACATCTACTTATCATATCTAAAGAAGTAATGAAATCACAGTATATCAATGACAAATACAAAATACCAATCACACAAAACACAAAATATATGTGGTTCACCCTCTCTCTAGGGCTACGTCCACAGAACTGTGCTATATTATATTAGGTTAAAGCATACAGTTCTTGTATGCGCTTTTAGCTAGCATATATTCTCTCTTCTCCTCTYTTTCTCTCCTCTCCCTGTGCACCCAGCTGCAGGGTTTATCTTCACACCCAGTTGAAGATCATACAACTCAGAAGGCTCTCGTACTCAGCACTTCCCTCTCACACAATACACCTCTCTTGCCTAACTCAATACCAACAGCCACAATACAATATTATCATACCAACCCCAAGTACCAAGCCAACCTAGACCCTTTAGACCTCTATTTATACATTACAATAGCTCAACGATAGCCTTAGGCCGAAACCTAGGTGTCCAAAACCCTAGATACCAAAACCTTAGGTGTCTAAAACCCTAGGTCAACTTGACCCATATTTTCAGGGCTTCGCCAACCTGTCTTTCCTTCCTTCTTGTGTGATGCTCCAAAGCATCCAACGGTAGCTTTTTCCGCTTGCTGACATGTCCACAATCCTTCTTCCTTGCTAACTTGTCATCCCCGATCTCCTCGTCCAATGAATTTCTTTCTCAGGCTTCACTCCATCTTTTCTTCTCTTTTGCTAACTTCGATCCAATAACAACCACTGTGTCTTCCATGTAGTTTGCATTCTCCCTTTTGTTCCTTGATCTTTGCATACTTCCATAGCCAAGGGCCAATAAACCCCCAACACTCACCTGTGACTTGTCCCAAGGAACTTCAGATATGAGCTTCTTGTTTTACTTTGACTCCATGCTACACAGTGCAGCATTTTCTTTTTTCTTTATGCCTCCTCTTCCTCTTTGTGCAAACTATCTTTTCTGTGTCTGGTACCCAGTTTCAAATGCACCTGGTACCTAGACCCTTTTCTTCATGTTTTCACTGAGAGTTGCGAGGCAGTTGGTTGTCATAGTACAACTTCAGCTGACTCCCATTCACTAATCCTTCCTTCATTTCTCCCTTTAACATCTTCAGCTACGCAGCTCCTCCTTTTGTGACATAGGCGATCTCATATGGTCCGAGAAAATGTGTTCTGAACTTTCCAGGATGTTTTATGAACTTGTTGTCATAGACCAGCATAAGGTCTCCTTGTCTAAATGCCTTCTTCTTGATGTGCCTGTCATGGTAGGCCTTCTCTCTTTCCTTCTGAATTTGTTGATAGAATCCTGTACTGAATCGATCTTCCTCAAGTTCGACCAACTGTGCGAGCCTCTATTGAACAACTCTAGTGTCGTCCATATCTGTAAAAGAAACAATTCTCAGGTTTGGTACCCGATATTCCATTGGAACAATAGCTTCAAGACTGTATACCAACTTGAAGGGGGTCTGCACTGTTAGCTTCTTGCAAGTGGTTCTATAGTCCCATAACATTGTTGGTACTCTTAAATCCCAATCATCTATGTTCACATAGCAAATATTGGTTAGTGTTGTCTCCAAGATCTTGTTGAATTCTTCAACTGTCCCATTTGCTTGAGGATGGTATGGTGTTCTCTTCTGATGGTGGACTGTAAATTCTTCAGTCAAGGCTTCAATTGTCTTATTGATGAAATGTGTTCCTTTATCACTCATAAGGATCTTTGGGCATCTAAACTTGGTTATGATGTCGTCAAATATGAAGCATGCAACTGTAGTGGCACTACAATCCTTGACTTCTCTTTCTTCAGCCCATCTAGTCAAGTATTTTGTTGTTGTAATTATGTACCTTCCTTCTATGCGCTTTCCTGGTGGGTTTATCGGTCCAACAAAGTCAATGGCCCATTTTTTGAATGCGTGTAGGTTCAGTTGCGGTGCTAATGGAATTTCATCTCTTCTGGATAGTTTCCCAACCCTCTGGCATACATCGCAGGCTCTGGAATAGTCTTTATCATCTCTGTGTAAAGTAGGCCACCAAAGGCAACTCTAAGAACCTTTTGCGTAGTTTCTTTACCTACATAATTTCCTCCTGCGATGCCTTCATGAGCTTCTGGGAGGATCAGCAGTCGTTCTGCCTCCATAACGCATCTTTGCAATATCTCATCTGGTCCCATATTGTATAGATGTCCATCTATAAGTGAGAAATTTGTAGCGCGCACTACTAGTTGTTTCTTCTGTGGAATTGTGTACTCACTGGGTACCATTCATGTTGATAGGAACTGGACTATCTCTACAAAGTGGTCATCAATATTTCCAATGGCTATTAGTTGTGCATCTAGTAGTATATCTTCCAGATTAGTGGGATCTTCTCCATGTTCCAACCTCGAAAAGTGGTCAGGACCCTTATTCATTCTTCCTGATTTTACTATGATCTCAAAATCATATTCTTGAAACAGTAGAAGCCATATGCATATCCTTCCCCCCAACACTGGCTTGTTGACTAGGTATTTCAGTGCAAAGTGATCAGTAAACATTTTAAAGTGTCCTCCCAACAAATAGTGGTGAAATTTCTACAATGCATACACCATGGCTAATCCCTCTCTTTCAGTAGTGGTATAATTAATCTCAGTTGTAGATAGCTTCCTGCTAGAAAAGGCTAACGGGTGGTCAATGTCTCATATTCATTGTTGTGCTAACACAACTCCCAATGCAATGGAAGATTCATTGACATGTACATGAAATTCCTTGGTCCAATCTGGAAAGACCAGAATGGGCGTAGTAACCATTTTCTCTTTCAGTGTGTCAAAGCTCTGCTGGAATCTTTAGTCCAACTAAACTGACAATCCTTTTTCAACAGCTTCTCCATGGGTGTTGTAATCTGAGCATAGCCCTTAATGAACTTTTTGTAGTAGCCTGTGTGTCCCAATGCAGTGTTCAGTTGTTTAACTATTGTAGAAGGGGTAATATCAACTATAATAGCGATCTTGGATGGATCTACTAGCAGTCCTTTCTTACATACAATATTTCCTAACAAAACTCCAAATGGTGAAAAGAAAATGCACTTATTCATATTCAAATCAATTTGACACTACCTGCATTTATCCAACATTAGCCTTAGACATTTAATTTGATTTTTCAACAAACTAAACACAATTCAGTCATCAAAATATGCTTCTAGAAATTTATGCAAAAATTCTTTGAATGCTTCGACCACCACCCTGGAAAACATGGTTGGGGCATTCTTCAATCCGAATGGAATCACTATATATAGGTAGGATCCCCATTCTATGGCAAATGTGGTCTTATGGTGGTCCTCCTTGGAAATCCGGATCTGATGGTATCCTAAAAAGCCATCTATAAAAGAATAGACCTCCTGGCCTCCCACGTTATCTAACACTTCGTCAGTGAATGGTGTAGGGAAGGGGTCATGTAAACAAGCATCATTCAGCTTCCTGAGATCTATGCAGATCCTTATCTCACCTGTCTTCTTGTCTTGCACCACCATAGGGATAATCCACTATGATTCTTCCATAGGTTCTATAATCCCTGCTTCCAGCATTCTGTCAAGCTCAATCTTCACTTTCTCCTTATATTTAGGGTTCAATCTGTAAGGTCTCTGTTTTACTGGTCTAGAATCTGGTTTTAAAGGGATCCTCATCTCTCCCATAGGCCCTTTAATGCCCTTCATATCAGTGAACTTGGTTGGAAACAAGTCCTGATAGTCATGCAACAACTCAATAATCTTGTCAATGGTAGCAGCATCCCAATAATCTCCGACATTGGCAAGATTCAATGTCTCCTCTATTCCAATATTGACTTTCTTAAGCTTGATCATCTATCCAATAAATGGTAACTCAACTCCTGGCCCTTCCACATCTCTCTGGCCTTTTGTTTCTACGATGTTCACCTTCCTCGGATCATCATCTCCATCGGCATTGATGTTGTAACAGCCTTGCAGTTTCTAGAGAGGTGCAGTCCATTCATCCTCTTCCTGTTCTAAGGGGAGGCTAGATACCTCCTCAAATACGTTCTATCTCACAATATGTAATGCTTGATATACCAAAGGAAATTGACTTTCAAATAGGAATGTACTTATAAAATTTTGAGTCATACCTTTCCAATTTGTAGTGATGAGGTGCAATTCTGCTTGAAGGTACCAATTGATAGGTGTCGTGTCCAGCGTGTTGATGAATTTGTGCACCCATTGTTCTTGAGGAATGTTTCTCCAGGCTTCCTCATAGCTTTGCACATGGTCCTTTAGGAAACTTCAACCTGTGTAGCGAACTTTGCAGCCTTCTACTTGTGCTGAGAATCGCGTTGTCATCAAAGTACGGCATTGTACCCAATCTGTAATATTACTTTTATGTGTCCCCCACCATCTTCCTGGTGTGGCTTTCAAGGCTTCATCCATTGCCAGCAACCTTTGTTGTGTTGGTACACTTGCTTCAAATTCTGATAGGAAGGCTTCTAACGGATTCAGACCATCAAATGTGGGTAGGTTACTTAATGTTGTGCCGATCCAACGAACTTCTCTACTTAATCTAGCACATCTCCTTGTAGATACTTCATACATMTGGTTTTGCCAGTTCTCCAATTCTTCTTCTAAGTCTGATGAGAACACGTTGTCACTTCACCAGCTTAGATTCCCATCGGTTGTAGGATTAATGTAATTCCGTTGTCTGGTTGTTAGCTTGTAGATATTTTCTAGTGCATATACGTAGTCTTCTTCTCTGATGGGCTCTTTGTATCGCTGAACTTCATATGGATCTAAAGGTGTGATGACCCTAAGGCCATCTCCTTCAAAATTCATATGTCTTTTCTTTAAGTCAACAACAATAGAGTTATTGAAGGCCCAATCGATTCCTAACAGCGCAGGGTAAGGGAAACTGTCATCAACTATTTCAATTACCTCAAAATCTGCAAATGTTCTTGCTCCGTCGATGTCCACAGGGACATGCTCCAATCGTCCAAATGGGATGACAACTTGTTGATTAGCCATCCTAATCCTGATAGGGGAATAGATCAACTTTGGTTTTCCCATCAATGCCCAGGTTTGCTTCGTCATGACATTGACCTCCGACCCTAAGTTGAGGACCACATAGTTTATCTCGTATTCTCCTATTTGAGCGTTCAAATGTAATTCCTTATTTGTCCTTCTCTTCTTACCAATTTGGCGTACTTCCCTATTCAGTAAGGGATCTATCTTTCCTTGCTCATATTGTCTGATTAAATTTTGTAATTCTTGTATAGCGCTTTCATCCTGAATCAACTTAATACAAGTATGTAAAAATTCCATGAGCTTGCTTACCTCTTTTCCTCTTCTTGGCGAAGCAGATTGATCAAATGTGTGAGGCATTCCATACTCTCTTAATTATGGTCTTGTCTTTGATGAAGAACCTTGGTCTCCTCTAGATTCTTTTCTTGCTTCCTCAAATATTTGTCTTTCTTTCTTTGCATCAAAGGTTTGGGTCTTCTCTATAGCTTTTCTGATTCCTGAAACTTCTGTAGTAATCCCTTGGGTCAGTCTGTCTTCTCCTATACCAATGCCTCCTTTGGTTATAAAAGCGACTCTTGGGTCTTCTCTGCAAGGTTTAGCATAGATCAGTTTTACTTGTGGGTTCTGCTAAGGTCCTCATCTTTCCTGAAGCTTAGCTAGTAGTACAGAACAATCTTCTATAACATGGTCAAACGAGTTGTAGTAGCTGCAAGTGGTACAAGGGTTCTGAAAATCCCTTGCAAGGTGTCCTGGCTATGCGCAGATATAACAGATGATCTATCCTTGGCCTCAACTCATTCCTCCTCCTCATCCTCTTCCTCTGAATCCACCGCGAGGATTGAAGTTTCCTCTTCCTGGAGAGTTGTACTGTGTAGTGTTTCCTTCTTGTTGTACTTCGCCTTGAATCTTATATATGTCTCTTGAACTTTCATGCATGAGATCATAAGCCCTATAATCCCTATCATCATGTCCTACAGACTTACAGAATGTACAGTAAGAATTTGTAGGTGTCTGAACATACTTTTGCATATAATAGCACTCACCAATATGATGTATGTTCTTGCATACCTTGCACCAGGGTAAGGTGACTTGCTTCAAGGGGCTCGAAGCTCCAAAATCCAAATATTCATTGAATAAAGGGTAGTGTTCCTTTTCTTGACCTTATGATTTGCATATGACACACTAGATGTCTTCTCTTTTATATTTTCCCTTGTCTTTCTTCATATCTTCGACCTATAGAGACAAACTAGTTAGCTGACTCAAGATCTGACTCATACCTGAACTGGATTCTCCCATAGGGGCTGATTCCAGCTTCATGGCGATCTCCAATGCCTCATCCTGCGAAGCAATCTTCTATTGCATCAGGGGAACTCTAATGTGTGGTAGAAGGGTAGCAATGAACCATTCCTTGTTCTGTTCATCCGGGATCTGAAAAGTCAATCAACCTGTCAAGGTTTTGAATCTTTGATCGAATTCCCACATAGGTTCAACCACCTTCTTCTTGATCTCTTTCAGGTCTATGATACATTGGGATTCTAACTTAGGTTTCTTGAATTCTGCAATCAGTGTGTTCTTGATCTGGTTCAATGGCTTAGGCTGTGCAAGTCCTTGGACAAGTTTCATGTACCAACTCAGCGTGTGATCTATGAGAGTTGTACTGAACTGGGGTCTTTTGACAGCTTCATCTATGACATTCTTAATGTTCCATACGGCTTCACACAGGAACTAGTGTTGATCAAGATCTTCAGATCCATCTCCCCTAAATATAGGGAGTCTCATCTCATTTTCCATAGATCTTCCTAGGGTTCCTAACTGAATGTGTGGTGGACTACTATTAACAGTGCTTTGGACACTCTGGTGACTGGGATTACTCTGGATGCTTAAGACTGAATCAACAGGAAGGATAACAATACTTACTTCGGTGGTCTATGTGGTTTCTGAGTTTTCAGGTTCTCCTCGGTGAAGTTCTTCAGCTTGTCCTTCCTCTGTCCTGGCAGGTTCTGAATGTTCTTCGTCCGTCAGATCTGCTTCTTCTCCACTGTAGAAAGCCTCCTCCCCATATTTCTTCTTAAACAGGTTTGCAAGGTGGACTTCTCGGAACACTCTCCCACTGCGCGTATGTCTAGCTTCTGTGTCATTGTCGCTATCTGAACTTTTGAACATTAGACTTTCTTGATCCGACCAATCTATTGTATCTTCAATATGTTCTTCTCATGCAATAGCATCTTGATTCTCATCTTTGGAAAATGAAAAAATTTCCCTCGAGGTCCCTTGAAAAAAAATATCTCTCATCTTGGCTATATGATTCTACTCTATCAACAACAAACTCTGTGATGTACCCTCCAATGGTACTATCAAACCAGTGATCTAATGCTCGTGATACAGTGTTATCATCTTTCTTGACCTTCTTGATCAACTCCGACATCCAAACCACAGGAAGTCTAGATCGGATCTCGAACTGGGTATCTGCTAATCTAGCTAGCCACTCATATAGCTCCTGATGGATTCCTCCAAACAAGATCTCTTGTATATAGGTAAAGATATATTTCTCCAACCAGTCCTCTGAACTAAGATTAGGGTTCTTGTTATGGGCTTCAGCAAAGTCCTTCTCTTGATCTTCTATCCACTTTTGAATCTTTGTCTTCGATGGAAACCACCTTGACATTCCCTCAAGAATATTCTTGTCCCAGCAATGGAACCATTTGTTGGCACAGGGGCAGACCCAGGGTTCAGCTCCAAGAGCACACCAACAATCCCTAACTATTGGCCCTTTCAGCAGCACCTGTGAAGCAGATGAAGTCTCACCCGAAGCAGTTATGAGGGGGTTGCAGGACATAGATGTCTACAACCAAAGGGAATATCAAGTGGATCTAACACAAGAACAACACAACATTCATATATCACTTATCAACTTAGATCTATTATGTACATCTACTTATCAAATCTAAAGAAGTAATGCAATCATAGTATATCAATGACAAATACAAAATACCAATCACACACAACACAAAATATACGTGGTTCACCCTCTCTCTAGGGCTACGTTCACGGAACTGTGGTATATCATATTAGGTTAAAGCATACAGTTGTTGTCTGCTCCCTTAGCTAGCAGATCTTCTCTCTTCTCCTCTCTTTCTCTCCTCGCCCTACACACCCAGCTATAGGGTTGATCTTCGCACCCAGATGAAGATCTTACAACTCAGAAGGCTCTCGTACTCAGCACTTTCCTCTCACACAATACTCCTCTCTCGGCTAACTCAATACCAGCAGCCACAATACAATATTATCGTACCAACCTCAAGTACCAACCCAACCTAGGCCCTTTAGACCTCTATTTATACATTACAATATCTCACTAACAGCCTTAGGCCGAAACCTAGGTGTCCAAAACCCTAGATACCAAAACCCTAGGTGTCTAAAACCCTAGGTCAACTTGACCCATATTTTCAGGACTTCGCCAGCCTGTCTTTCCTTCCTTCTTCTGCGGTGCTCCAAAGCATCCAACGGTGGATTTTTTCACTTGTTGACATGTCCATGATCCTTCTTCCTTACTGACTTGTCATCCTCGATCTCCTCATCCAACGGCTTTCTTCCTCAGGCTTCGCTCCATCTTTTATGCTCTTTTGTTCACTTTGACCCAATAACAATCACTGTGTCTTCCACGCAGTTCGCATTCTCCCTTTTCTTCCTTGATCTTCGCATACTTCCATAACCAAGGGCCAACATTTCTCTTTCAAAAATGTGGGGGTGACTGGCCCTTCCTCCAACTTATCAGACACCTTACCTAGTTATTCTTGATATTGTTGAATTTCAATAGGTGGAGCTTTGAAGCTTAATTTAAGCTATTCCTTAATTTCCTTTTTTAATGCAATAAGATTATGTGCCCAGATATGGAGAGGGGACCCAACCACCTAGTGACACCATACAGAAGACACTATGGGGAGGAAGGAAGGATTACTTAGCCAAAGGGGGTTGAAACGAAAAGGGATAGGCCCTGGGTATTTTACCTCTAAGAAAATAAGAGAGATAGGCTAGAGGTTAGAGCCTGCATAGGGGAGAATAAGAGAGGATATAAGGGGAGGATCATCCATGAAGGATCTTCTCATGAGGAAGCAATCGATACTAGCGGCGATATGCCCAAGGCTAGACCTATGATTAGACCAGGTGTAGAGACCTTTTGAGGGCTTAAATTATACAAGATCTAGGGAGGAGATAAGGTCCTCAATATTTTCTCAATAGGGGTCCATGACGATAGAGCCCCCATTTTTTCCCAATGATGAATGGTGGTGTTGAAGTCCTCAACGAAAATAAAATTTTTGGTGGAACCCTCTCCAGAGAATTCAAGAAAATACTACCAGCATTCTTTCTTTTTCTGATATTGATTGGGAATATAAATGTTTATCAATAGAAAATTCTTACATGTTGAGATTGCACCAGTTTGACCAAAAGCTAGTGTTGAGTATCCCTACTCTCCACTAGTTGAAGTTGTTGCGACTCCATAGAGTGCAGAGACCGCCCGATGCACCTCTTGAGCTAACTGTAATTTCGGTGTTGTTTTTCCAAAAGTATCTTCTTTCTTGAAGGACTGACGAGTCCTTCATTTTTTTTCTCCTGCATCAGAAGGATTCGATTTTTTACTACTATTACTAATTTCTTTACTGACTCTATATTTTCTTTGTTCCCCAAACCTCTATAATTCCAAGAGACTATTTCCATTATTTACTTGTGTTTTTGGGTGCTCCCCCGTCTAGAGGGATAGATCCACTTGGTTCTATTTTTCCTTTTGCATCCTTCTTGAGACTGCTTCTAGTGTGGACTAGAGTCCAAAATCCTTCTCCTTTTCAATTGTTTCTTCTCTTTTTTGGTGATTTTATTTCCTTCCTACATTTTTGGCCAAGATGTTTGGCCCTGAGTCTCTGCCTAACTCATCTTATTACTCCCATTGCAAGTCTTCCTCGAGAATAACATGGATGTCTGATTTGGGATGGGGACTCGATATGAGACCGGTGGAGAATTATTTTCCCAGAGACACTAGTGTATGGGTTTTTGTAGATGTCTAGGGGATTTCGACCTCGGCTCAAGATTTCTTCCTCCACTGCAAGGATTTCATGTGTTTCTTCAAAGGTTTCTTCAGGGTTTGATAGAGATGCATTCCAGTTGTTTTTTACCATTGATCCTCCACCTCCCCTGGTTGATCTAGGATGAGGGGTTGAGGATGGACCTAGGGAGTTCTGAGCAAGGGGTTTTTTAGGGGACTGCTAGGTTCCATGCTTGCACAATCCCTTTTTTTCTTTTGAGTCTGTCATTGCTCCTAATCTCCAGGCTGAGGCTATATCAATTGGATTTTGGGGAAGTTTTTTGTGAAGTGTTTATATTTGTAACAAACCTTACATTTGAATGGGAGTTGCTCACAGTCTACCTACTAAATGTAGGTCCAGTTATCCAGTGTTAGATAAATAGCTTCAAGTAATCTCTTTTCCATATACACATCAATACAAATGTGTGCACAAGCTTGGAGACCGTCTCACAATTCAACACAATAGATGTATCTTCCCAGGGTATTGTCGATACTTCGAATGGTCTCATCATTCCAACAATGCAAGGGAAGGAAAGGGAGATAGACTGAGATCGGAACTACTGAAGGGATGTCATTCTCAAGACTGAAATGGGGAGTCCAACGATTGAGATACATACCTCTAGAGCCCATGAAATAAGGCTCACTTTTGAATATTAAATATCAATTAAACTTGTGTTCAAACAAAAAGCAAAATAAACCCTTACCACATAAGTAAGACGAGATCTACCCTTGGATGAGTGGTTTCCAGTTCTTATCAATTCAAAGAACCCATAATCAAAATTTATCCCCTAAAATTTTCCTTACTTATTTCATTTATGTGAATCATCTTTTTCTTTTATCCACTTTTAATCTTTTTGTTTGACATGTTTCCTTTCTTCTTATTACTTTTCATTTCTTGTTTTTTTAATCATTGTTTTTAATTTTCTTTATATTATCTTTAATATCATAAATTCCCCCTTTTGTCGCCTTTTTTTTCTATGTTATTTCTCTTCCTCGGATGTATCCATTTTTACTTTTCTTCGATTTCCTTTGATATCTTAACTATCATCTCAATTTTGGTCCCTTCCTACTCCTTGATATTAATTTAATTTGGATTCATTTAAGTATCCTCTCGAATGTTATTTTTAATTTATATTTTTTTATGTTTCCTTGATTATTATTAACGAGTCGAAATCTTCACACGAAATAAATCCAAAATGATGTTGTTAAACTACTAAAATATTCACTATATGATTTTTAACCTCTCTCGGTTGAAAGATTAAGACAGAATAAGGTAAATGAATATAAAGAGACATGTTTCAAATCTCATGCATATCAACATTATTACCTATTTAGTGACACAAATCCAATATTCTTCGAATGAATCCAAATGCACACCAAAATAGATTTACCTCCCCCTGAATCCTTATATGCAAATTTCCTGATATTGAATTCTTTTTAATTATCATACTTCTACATCCAATGAAGTCCTTTACTAGTACCTACTAAAGTAGGTAATATAGTTATCAATCAGAATTTATATTAATTTATTTCACATAAATGTTATTCAATGTTTTGTTAAATTATTTATTAATTTATTTTTTTTTAATAAATAAATTCTTTTAAATTTATTAATTTAATTTCTTATTCATATAAATTTATTAATGAGACTTAATTACTCTTAATGTATTTATTATATTTTTCAAAATGCAAAACCAATTTTTAAAAAGATAATTGTAAAAATTATATAAAAGAGACACACTTATTACTATTAAATATTAACATACTTTGCATTTAGTGTTCCCTCCATGATAGAGGATAGATACTATTGTCTTTGATACACTTTAGTGTACCTATTTTGAATCAATGTTTTCAATACGTGTCTATACATATGTCATTTGCCATGCTTTGACAGTGATGAGGATTGTGGCCATAGTACTGGAGTTTAAGGGGAAATCATTTTACAATTTCTTGTTTCTTACTTAAGTTTAGATGAATTCTTCGGCCAGATGCCTTCAAAGGCTCACTATCCCTAGTTGTACCATTTCTAGGTGCTATGCTTATGTGAGTTCTACCTCAAGGTATTGGAGAAGAGAAGAATTGATTCCCACAACCCACCTATTCACAGAGAAATCAATTCAGCATTAACAGTAGCATTTAACCCAAGAAAGAGGTCCAATTAGACTCTTTCCTGACACAACAACCTTTTAATGAGCTTTAAGATTTGTTAAATAAAAGTTTTCTTAAAAAGAAAAAAGAAATTATTTTTTTTTAACTAATCTGTTGTTAGCCACTTGAAAATAAATGCCAAGGCACAACTATGCTAATGCTAAAGATGAACCAAAAAAAATGAGAGATTGATTATACATTTACTCCTTTAGATACTAGAATTAATTCCAAGTTAAAAAAGAATAAAATCAACAATCACAATGAAACTATGATAAAAGGATAATATTTTTATCAAAATATGTTGCTTAATCTTTCCTTCAATAAAGCTAAAAAATTTCTAAGAAAATAAATACTTACGAAACATTATCAACTTGAGGAAAAATATAGAAAGTATGAAACATTACTTATTGTTATACACACAAATTAGATAAGCATGAATGTCATTAATTCATCAATATGATACATATATAAATACAATGATGTGACCTTTGGATTCATCTTCTATGCTCTCTTGGACTCTTGACGACCATTACAGTCACTTGACCTTTCGTATTCCAACACAAATGAATGATACCATAACCCTAGCGGATTAGGTTTCCAACATCCCCCCCCCTTAATCTGAATGAGTGTATATGAGTCCAATAAGAGCGCTGTAATATGGATGTGTGTAGTTGAAATGTCAAAGTGTGCAACTGCCAATGGTTGAATGTGCTCTCTGAATCTGGTGGTTTTGAGAGGACCACAAAACGAATAGCCAGTAGAAGTCGATGTCCTCTACTAAATAGTGGTGGTGGTTTAAGGAAGACCAAAAACCAATCTAGTGGTTTAAGGATGACCACAAAATCTGGAGCTTGGCTCTAGGCATCATTCCCAGAACTTTTCCTAAGTTAGCTAGAAGTTGGAAGCTGATGTCTTATGCTAATTGGAAGTGCTCTCGAATGTTGGTTTAAATATGAACATAAAATGTACTCTAGAAGAAGTTGAAATTATTCTACTAAGTGGAGGTTTAAAGAAAACCACAAATTGTTGTCTAGCAGAAACTGTAAGTCTTCTACTAAGTGGTGGTTTAAGGAAAGCCACAAACCAATCACAAACACTTATTGTTGCTCGGTTGATGGGCTTTCGAAACTTGAAACATGATTGTCAACCACTGATGTTGTTCCCCCTTATCAGGTACAAGGTGAGAAGATGCAAATCCTTTCACTACAAGATGCGTCAATACTCGAGAGTGAATTCGACAGTATGGTTGAGATGTCTTCTTGGCTATCGATGACCATTGCCAAAAATTCATCCACCCATAGTGGTTCTTTACTCTTGTAGGTTTATTGCATTTAAAACATATGTTTGAAGGATGGTTGTGATGTTCCATAATGCTCATAAAGATGAAGATCAAATCATTGATCTTCCATGTGGCCAAATCACTGACAATGTTGGCATTTTTGAATCTTCTCTTGAACTGGAGCAGGTGAATGTGAAATTTCTTGAAGCAATCCAACTCTCTGGAACTGGATCGGTTTGGTGTAATCCAAATTATGAAAGTTGACATCCTTTTCATATCTGGTACCAATTATGTGCTTGTTATTTCTGATTTCTTCCCAGGGCCTGATGATCCTCTTCGAAAGAGAAAGATGTTCACATCATCTGTACTTTAATTTGGGGCTATCTCACCGAGTTGTTGCTATGTTGGCTGTTGATCTGAATTGGCAACAACGTCTTCTTCAAAAAGACAATTGTTCTGAACAAGGACTAGTTCAAAATGTTGTTCAAGACTCTTTCACTCAAGTGCATCGTGAAGAAGTAGATTCTAATTTTGAAGTAGTGTTTTTTTTGCTTTCGTAACTTGCAAGCATGTTACAACATACTGAATTTTTTTTGTCAGTGGTGATGGTATTGTCCATAGAAGATAGGATTAGAGTGTTCAGTAACTTCCTCAACTTGAGCCATTTTAAAGACAGAAATAGATTTCAAGGGTTTCTTGCAACTCCACCATTTCACAATCATACTCTACAATGCAAACTCAACTATGCATACTCAACAAATGAAGGGTGTCGGATTCTACCGAAATTGCACTCATTTACAATGACTTAATTCAATCTTAGTTTCAAAAAGCATAAGTAAACTTACAAGTAGTTTTTTGTGTGTGCAATCACTATTATTGTGTGTTATCACTGCTATTTTGTGTTGCAACTTGTATGACGGGCTTCGAAGACCTCTAACCACATAGTAAACGAGAGCTCAATAGAGAAGATTGACAATCAAATTTCAACTTCCCAAAGGAGCCCAAATTGCAATCTGAAGTAGTAGAGAGGTTTGGAAATAATCCTCCACTCCAACTATGGAGATACCTTTAAAGGAGCCCAAATTGCAATCTGAACTAGTGGAGAGGTTTGGAAATAATCCTACACTCCAACTATGGAGATACCTTTAGGATTACACTCCAACTATGGAGATACCTTTAGGATTAAAGTATGATATTCAACATCACTTTTCTTAACCCCAAAATGTTCAAATCCTTCTGGGCTTTCCTCAAAAACTCCTACTCACACAACACTCCTTAAGCAAGGGGTAGTAGGAGAGCAGATACAAAGCCTCCCTTCAAGGTTAATTATTGCATATGACGACTTCTGTTCATATAAGCATAGAAAGAGGTATTTACCCTGGAGCTTCTATGTATGGTGCTTCGACAAAAAAATTGAACTAATATACGTTGTATCCTACAAAAAAGTCATTTTCATGCACAAAGAATGATCTGCATGAAAAAATGCATTTGAAGCACTGGATGCACCTCCATAAACTTGAGCAATTTTTCCATGAAATCGTTAAGGAGTTCTATGTAGCATCGCATGTGATTCTCATTACAGAGTCGTCTTTTGCATGCTCAGGCACATGGATCACATGGGGTGTTTTCTCATGCCACTCTAGAAGCCATGGATCCCATAACCAGTCTTCCAATTATATAGAGATATGAACTTTTTCAACGCCCAAAAGGAGACAACCATTATGATCAGTATGAGCAGCCTCTGTGCATTCTGGAAAATGCATGCACAGGCCAACAACAACCCTACCAGCGTATACAGAAACCATGCGGCATTCTCGTGTCATTTGGAAGTTGGAACCTTTCAACCCTGCGTGGAATCACCTGTAAAATCAAAGAGCATAGAGATTTGATGTTGAAAGAAGGATCTGTGTGCAAGATGGTCTGGAGAGGCGATGGTTTTATGCTTGATGGTCTGGAGAGGCGATGGTTTGTGCATATAGGATTCCAAGAGGGTATAGAAAACCCTCATAAAAGTCGTGATCATGATCACATCAAGCATATTCTTTGCATATTCTCCATATCTTCTCTTGTTTAAGTTCTGCGTATATCCTCCCAGAGCCAGATTTGCTGCAGGGAAGCAAAGACACAGTCCCACTGTGCAGAGATGACATAAATATCACTGCACGGTCACTATTAGAATGCAATTTCCATTTCACGGGCAAACACCATGGATGGATTTGGATTGGAATCGCCCCTACAGTTCAAAGTTCCACTTGAAAGCTAACATGGAATATTTTAAACCCTAATCGAAGGGGTCAAACCGACGACCAACAATGTGCTACGATCCACACCTGCAGTCTTCTTCCATATCATTTACATTTTGATTGATATCAATGGAGAAGCATATGATCATGTAGAAAAATATCTAAACACAAAAATTTCATCCACTATTGCACGGCTTTGTGCAAAGTCGGCTCACAATTCTTCATGTTTTACTGAGCAGCCGGTCAGAATTCTCCATGGACATGCCTCCTTGTTTTGGCATTGAAAGGGACGCCTTTTCCTCTCTTTTTTATATCACTGAAAAACTAGCGCAGCATGGATGGGAAAGGTCATCCGGTAAACCCTAACGCTTGCTAACTGCGGAGAGGGTGCATATGGGAGACTTGTGCAAAGACATTTCTTTCTCCACCATATTGTTTATGCAAGATGAGGGTGCAAAGAATAATCAGAGGAAAAGCACGATGCAAACCGATAGATTGACATAGATAGAGGGACGTTTCTAATCACAGAGGTAGATGGAGAAACTGACAAACTAACGCAGTCGTGCACAGGGAATGAGGCATTTTTGGATTACTCAGACTTAGTTTTTTTTTTTGTAAATTAGGTGGTACCTTGCGATTTTCTATTCATTTATGTAGAACAGGCTACATTTAGATATTTTATTTGGCCTCAACCTGTCCATAGAAGATCAGGTCTGTTAGCTGTCTAAGGGCTTTGAAAGCTTGCCAAAATTGAAATTGTCTTTTTATCCTGTACAATGCATTTACTAGTTGTCCTGCTGCTGATCCATGTTCAAGCTGTTGATAAATTGCGCAATTGAGTGGTACTTCTTTTGATATAACTTGACAGTAGCTCATGATTGGGTTTGAAGATCTTTTTGGACAATCATTTGCAATGTTTGTAACTCCACTTCCCAGATTGCTTGTCGTGGGCAAGCATCAATAG
>JASDQU010100640.1:133094-204224 GCA_032191745.1 Picea mariana | reverse complement strand
ATCCTTTATATAGCATTTGAGGCTGTAGGTTGAGTTGTTGCAAAATATATGCTTCTACACCTACTGCTTTCCAGTCCTCATCCGACCATCTTTCAACAAGGATGGTTTCACGAATATTTTCAATAGTGCGGTGCCATATATGCTGCAAGGTTTGGACTGTATCTTGGAAGATACGATGATTTCTTTCTTTCCATATATTCCATAAGAGGAAGCCTAATGATAGAGACCATGCTCGATTAATTATTGGGCAGCGATATCGTCCTTTCCTCCAGTTGATAATCGTTTCAACAATACTAGCATTATTTTTACTCAGACTTAGTTATGGACAACTACCATAGCTAATCAGGTTCTAAGGACTAAGCGCTCTGATAGCAGTGTTAGAAACATGAATTAGATAAGTCTGAATATCATTAATTCCTCAATATGATACAGATCTCAATATGATACAGATATAAATATATATAAATACAGTGATATGATTTTTGGATTCATCTTCCAAAGTCTTTTGGACTCTCCACTACAATTACAGACACTTCACCTTTAATATTCTAACACAATTGAATGATACCATTACCCTAGTGAATTAGGCTTCCAACACTTACAAAACATGACATAGTTTATTAAATTTACAATAATCCATAATAAACAACAAGCAATAAATCTTTTTCTTCCAAAAACTATTTAGTCAAAAATGACTTCTCCATATTAACTAAAATGAAAAAGTAATTATCACAAAACGTTTTTCCTCAAAATTCACATATCTAATCTTATCTTTTCTATTTATACAAAATGAGATTTAGTTACAAAAACTAACTTCATATTAATACTAACTACTTGATAATCTAGGCAAGTAATCCTCAGGAGAGTCCTTTTCAACTTTTACATAATCCTTAATGAGGAAAGTAAAGTATGATGAGGAAATGGGACCCAAAGAATAGATAATATATTGGAAAATATTTTAATGTATTGATCTATCTTAGGAAAACAGAGTTGAATGGAGACTATAATTTTAGCTTTCCTTCTCATAAATGTAACAACATAAAATTTAAAAATGACTCATATATATAAAATAAACTAAGGAGAAGCAGGCCCATAAAATTCACATGCAATTAGTAGCAATTATAAAACCTATTAATGTAATTGTTCAAGAAAAACAACAAACACACATCATTCATATAAAACCATTTACACAATGGAATTAACATCATAAAGAATAACATAAAACTCATATATTTATAAAGTAATCAATTGGTTGCGTACAAAGGATGTTCCTCGTAGCCATGGGTTTGTTGTTCATATTCTCTCAACAAAAATCCACCCCTAAAGTAAGGCTATGAGTCCATAAGGAGATTTGTCCTTCTTAGTTTTTCACTCTCCAGATTTAGCAGCCCAAAACACAAGTTCTACTCCAACAACAATATTTATCCACAAGCTATCTTCCCCTCAACCTGCACAACCCAAGGAATGAGATCCCCCTTCACTACACATAGTCCCTCAAGCCTTCCCACTTTCCTCCAGGGCTCTAGTGCACTCGGTTGGCTAGGAATATCATAGTTGGGGACTCCATGAACTCTTAATTAATCCAAGAGTGTTCACAACAACCTTCAGAAGGCTCTTAAGCCATTACCTCAATAGGAAAATGCTCCACAGGAGCACAACCCATTTTTACAAACACACAAGCCTCTTTCTCAACATAAATGCATCCTGAAAATGGTTACCTTCAAGAACAACATGTTCAATTCTCTTTCCAACACTCAGCTCCTCTCTTGCTGCCCAAAATCAACATGTCAAAAATGTCTTCCTTTTGCATACAAATTTCCTTTTTCCCCAATCCAGTTGACTCTCACTCTCCCCAATGTTGATAGTACTTCAGCTCCATGCTCTCAATAACTATGGGATGTGACTCCTCACACCCACCCTCTTACATGAAATCAAAGATTGGGTTCTCACACACTCAAGGGAAAATTATAAGGTTCACTCAAAATAATAATTTTAGGAAAAAGGGTGAGATTTGAGACACATGAAAAAAAATCTTTACACCCCTCCTGTTTTGTGGAATCATAGCCCCCTGTCATTATTGTCCCTCTCGTATCATAGCCAATGATTATTATTTTTATCAATTATTTCAATCTACATAATACATAGTTTGACCATTAGCTATATTAATCAATACATGCTCTCCACCCCAAACATATCAGCTCACCATCCTAAATTGTATTTACACAATTACATTATAACTTTTGGGGATTAAAACTAGGGATGTTACATCCCATCCCCCTTATTTTTGCATTGTCCTCGGTACACAACACCATACAAGTGTACATACATGTTACAATGTTAGGCTCTCCAGACTTTAACCATCATACATGCTCTCCATCCTAATATGACATAGGCATTCTAGCTCAAAAATGTATACATAGGCACTCCATCCCCCCCAAAAAAACATGTACAGATGCACTCCAACCCAAAACTATATGTAATGATTTTACATTTTATAATTCTTGTAGAAATTCCAACCGATAATCTCTCATTCCCCTCATTTTTCCCAACCTAAGGAAGTGTACCCCCTTCTCTGCTCTACAGTCCCTAAGATTGTACCACTCCCCTCCATGCTCCAATGCACAACCAACAAAGAAGTATCAGAGATGTGGCTCCAGGAAACCCAACTGCCATATTGTTTCTATAACAATGACAAGAGACAGTGTGTACCAAAGGTACATATATATCTCAAGATTTCGACCCCCTGAAAATGTCGTTTAGGCCCTCAAAATGCCTTTGCAAGTTTATGACCTTCGAAATCCTGAAAATATTCATAGAAATTGACTGAGTTACTAGGGGCATGGAAACAATGATGCGATACATAGGTCCATATGTCACCCAAAGGGGATTCCATGTCGCCCCTTTATTCCATGTTGGCCCTACCTCAGATATCTGGATCCAGATTTTTGAATAAAGAGACCTTTTTCGATATTCCAGATTTTCAGATGGTCACGGTTCCACTTCCCAATTCTTCCATCTAGAGCCATATTTTTTAATAAAATCCCCTTTAAGGATTTCCCAGATTTTTGGATTATCGAATGGTCACAGTTTCATCATCTCGATAAGGATTTTTAATAAAATCTCATTTATAGAGTTTTTCAAATTTTTGAATTCCTAGATGGAGGGTTACACTTCCCAGCTCTTCCATCGATATATGTATTTCAAATAAAATATCATTCATAAAGTTTTATAGATTTTCTGGATTCCCATATGGTCACAGTTCTACCATTCGACACTTGCCATTGTGGCCCTAATGACAGGGAATTCTACTAACATGGAACTCCAACATGGCACATTGATGCGACATTCAACATCTAAATTTTTATTTAAAACCCATTTAAGTATTTTATGGATTTCTAAATTCCAGGATGGTCACAGTTCCTCCATCGAGAATTTGCCACTGTGAATCTGCAAATGTGGCCTTTCTAATGAGACATTTCGTTGACATGACACTATGAATTGGCATGTTGATGTGGCATCCGACAATGTGTACCAAAGGTACATATATATCTCAAGATTTCAACCCCCTGAAAATGTCGTTTAGGCCCTCAAAATGCCTCTGCAAGTTTATGACCTTCGAAATCCTGAAAATATTCATAGAAATTGACTGAGTTACTAGGGACATGGACACAATGATGTGGTACATAGGTCCATATGTCACCCAAAGGGGATTCCATGTCACCCCTTTATTCCATGTTGGCCCTACCTCAGATATATGGATCCAGATTTTTGAATAAAGAGACCTTTTTTGATATTCTAGATTTTCAGATGGTCACAGTTCCACTTCCCAATTCTTCCATCTGGATCCATATTTTTTAATAAAATCCCCTTTAAGGATTTCCCAGATTTTTGGATTATCGAATGGTCACAGTTTCATCATCTCGATAAGGATTTTTAATAAAATCTCATTTATAGGGTTTTTCAAATTTTTTAATTCCTAGATGGAGGGTTACACTTCCCAGCTCTTCCATCAATATATGTATTTCAAATAAAATATCATTCATAGAGTTTTATAGATTTTCTAGATTCCTAGATGGTCACAGTTCTACCATTCGACATCTGCCACCAAGAACTTGCCATTGTGGCCCTAATGACAGGGAATTCTACTGACATGGAACTCCAACATGGCACACTGATGCGACATTCAACATCTAAATTTTTATTTAAAACCCATTTAAGTATTTTTTGGATTTCTAAATTCCAGGATGGTCACAGTTCCTCCATCGATAATTTGCCACTGTGAATCTGTGAATGCGACCTTTCTAACGAGACATTTCGTTGACGTGACACTATGAATTGGCATGTTGATGTGGCATTGATGACGTGGCATCCAACATCTGAATTTTTGTTAAAAAACCATTTAATTATTTTCCATATTTCTAGATGGTCATGGTTCCATGAGTCAAGGTTCCACATCTAGCATTTGGGTTTTACAATAAAATACACTTAAAATAAATCTTGGATGTTTATATTTCCATATCTCCTACTACCACGATGTCTGCAACCATGAACCGCCACTGTGTCCCTTCCACATGAAATTTTCCACTATGGACCTTGTTAGCCCATGTCATCATCTGTACAAAATTTTCCAAAAATCCTAAAAATTATAATTTTTCAAAAAAATAATATTTTTACTAAAATTTTATTTTTCAACCAAAAACATTCATTCAATTTTCAATATCCTTAGAAGTTATGAAATTAGCTTACCATGGTTGAACATGAGAGTATAACTGTTAATTTTGCATCCCTTTTCAAATTATATGCATTATTCACACCAAAATTTGGTAATTTCACTCTGAAATTCATCATTTCTCCCAAATTCAACAGACATTTATTTGTTGTAATATTGAATTTGTTAAATCCGCACTATTATTTGGTCCATACAAGTCCGACATTGAGCTAGAAATCTATGATACCAAATTGTAACATACCCACCTACTTACACAAACTTTAGAAATGCTCCATGCATATAAAATAAGCCAAGGGGTGGAACACCCATAAAATTCACATGCAACTAGTAACAATTATAAAACCCATGAATGCAATTGTTCAAGAAAAATAGAAAACACATATCATTCATATAAAACCATTTACACAACAGAATTAACATCATAAAGAATAACAAAAAACACATATGTTTATAAAGTAACCAATTGATTATGTATGAAGGATGTTCCTCCCAACCATAGGCTTTATATTCATTTTCTCTCAACAACAAGCCACCCCCAAGTTGAGGCTATGAGTCCAAAATGATGTATGCTCCTCTTAGTTGTCCACTCTCCCCATTCAGGAGCCCAAAACCTAGGTTTTTCTCCAATAAAAGTTCCAATCACCAATTCTCTTCCCCTCAACCTGCACAACCCAAGGAATGGGACCCCCCTTCACTGCACATAGTCCCTCAATCCTTCCCACTTCCCTCTAGGGATCCAATTCACTTGATTGGAAAGGAATATCAGATATGGGGACTCTAGTAAATCTCAACTACCCCACGAGTGTTCATAGTAGCCTTCACAAGGCTCTTGAGTCATTCCTTCAACAGGAAAATGATACACAGTAACAAAACCCATTTTTCAGACACACGTACCTCTTTCTCTGCATAAATTCAACCAAAAAATGGTTTCCTTCAGGCATAGTATGGTTGGTTCTCTTCCCAACACTCATATCCTCTCTTGCTACCCAAAATTAATATGTAAAAATTGTCTTCTTTTTCCATACGAATTTCCTTTTTCCCCAAGCCAATTGACTCTCACTCTCCCTAATGTTGAAACTTGATTGTATTACATCCATATTCTGTCAATAAATATGTTATGTGACTACTCACACACACCCTCTTACATGAATTAAAATATTAGTTTCTCACGCACTCAAGGGAAAAATAGAAGTTTCACTCAAAACAATAATTTTAGGAAAAAGGGTGATATTTAAGACACGTGAATAAAACCCCCTTTAAACCCCTCCTTTCAATGGTAACTTTCCCAAAGCTTGATGTTTTTGGCCTCTTCCCAAGAATGAACTTGTAAAACATGTCATGTATCCAATTTTGAAAACATTATTATGAAACTTTTACCTAAGGTACTTCTATATGTCTCCTCTATCTGAAACATTCTAGAAAATAAGTTATAGAAAAAGTTTCAATCTGGCTTGTTTGAAACCAATTTCAAGAGCATCCAGGAACCCTAAATTCCACATAGCATGTATCCTAAAGTATATAGAAATAACATTTGATATTTTTACCACATGTACACCAAGATATATCCTCTATATCTTCCAAATCTCAAGGTATGAAACTTCCTAGAAAAAAGTTATCGTGGAAATGATATGATGACCTAAAACTGATTCCTCCATTCAATCTTTGCTAATCCATTTTTCACACACACACTTTATCTCAATGCTTTCTATTTTTATACATTTTCATAACTCTTCATGAAGGGAGATGTCCCTTAATTAAATAATTAATTCCCAATACCATGGGTAAATCTTCCAAACCAATGGGTTTGAAACCACCATTTCACTTTTTAATTTTTCAAACGCACCACTTTTTTAATATACTTGTAGACCTATATATATAAATCCATCTTGGAAATGTTGTGTGTATTGTAATGGCATAATATGAAATTAATTACACCATTAATCATTTGACATCAATGGCAATAATTTCAACAATATCCCCCTTTTTCATTGATGGGAATCCTGCACTGAAACACATAGTCCACCATGCATAGGAAGAATTATCCCCTTGTCTGTAACTCTCCCCCTTTCTGTGACTCTCCTAGGAATAAAGATAATTATCCCTATATCTACAAATCTCCCCCTTTGACATAAATGGAAAAGGAATGTTCCCCATGAACATGTGCTTCTCCTAACCACTAAATCGAAAATCCAGACGACTTTCATGTTAGGTTGATACTCCGTCGACCACTTCCAAGGAAATCATCAGTAAGTAAGAGGAACATTGCATGACTATACAACCAATGATACATAATGATATGAAGTTCTCAAACATATATTCAAATGATTCCATGATAATCCATCAATAAAATCACAATCCATCTCGATAGTCAGCATCGGTCCACAATTTTTTTTTTCACATCTCTTTTGCAAAGATTTGAAAGCATGATTATCATTTCTTCTATTTTTATGGTGAGGATGATGATATGGCATAGGTTTTTGTGGTGGATAATCAAAGGAAGTAGGATTAGGGTCAATTCACTTATAGGAGTAGAAACACCTGACATATAAGCAACAATGTGATATGTAACATCATGCTCAATTTCTAGCATGTGAGCAATAGGAAACTCATCAATCTATTCAACACAATCAACAATAGGTTTTTCTTCTAGAAAACCAGTCTGAACTCCACCCACAACAAATAAAACTCCCTTGGTTGTATCAAGGCCAAGTGTAGGTAGGGAGGAAACAACAACATCATATCCAAGAACAATATTAATTAATGGAGACCTTTGACAATTGATTATATCATCTAATATTTTAGTACTCTTTTCAAACTTCAAACTTCTATTCAACATAATAGTTGTTTTCTCTAGTTCCTTTCTTAAGGAAAAAATTTCAGATTCTAGATCTTCACAATTTTCTTCCTTTTCTTCAGCTGGACTCTCACCACTTCTTCCATCCTTCTTGATTCTTCTAATTGAACCTTTAGGTTCATGATATTATTTTATGTTTCTTCAAGGCCTTCTGACATTTTTTCTTTTGAATCACGATCATCTTCTTCATATTTTTGTAGTTTCTCCTTTTATTTCAAATTATTTTTCCTAAGCTTCGTTATTTTTCTTAAGGCCCAAATGAGTTCTTCTTCAAGATTCAGTTCCCCATCTATTTTGGCATGTTCCTCTTCTTTTGATTCCATCGTTTTTATCCCTTTGTCTTCATCAATCTTTGTTTCGGTTTCCATAAAGAGATTTTTTTCTCTATCACTATAGAAACTGCTTTCACTGCTTTCTTCAGATGAGTCACTAACCCATTTTGAGTAAATATTCTTCTTGAACTTATAAAAGTTCTTATTTTCATTCTTTTCCTAGTTCTTTTTGTGTTGATGATGTTTTCTCCCTTTATTTACATTACGGTCTTCATCATCATCACTACTTTCATCCTTTGCATATGGACACTTATCAACAGAATGTCCTACTTTTCCACAAATAAATCATTTAAATGGAAGCTTACCTTTATATTTTCCAGATCCCTTTTTTATTTTTCTCACAAATATTCTTCCTCTACATATGATTCATTGTCAAAGCTATCACTTAATTCATGATCTATGTTCTTTGTCTTATTTGAGGATTTGAAGGTTGCTTCTTTCTTTGAAGGTTTTTTTTTCTCTGACCTCATTTCATACACTGTGAGGATCACATGCAATTCATCCATTGTTAATGAATCAAGATCCTTCATTTCTTCAATGGAGGAAACTTTGGCATCAAATCTTAAGGGGAGTGACCTTAAAAAAAAAATTACAATCATCGGTTCTTCAACCTTTTCACCAAGTCTTCTGATAGTGTTGACAATTTCATCCACATGGAGGAACTATGATGAAACATTTTTTTCGTCTTTCATTTTGAAACTCTCGAACTATCTTCTATGATTTTGTATATTTTCCTTCTTAACCTTGTCATTGCCAAATACATATTTTGAATATTGTCCCAAATTTGTTTTTTCGATCGACAATGCATCACCTCAACAAACTCGGAATATGATAGACCACAAAAGATGGCATTCATGGATTTTACATTATTTTCACTAGGATTATTCTCGGTCACACATATCATTGGATTTTTGGGGGTTGTATAACTAGTCACAACTTATTTTCAAATATCAAAACCAAGAGACATTAAATAGGTTCACATCCTTATGCTCCAGAATGCATATTTTTTTTATCAAACAATGAAGCCTTGTTGGTGAAGAAACCCTATTGACCAGCCATGTGTGCTCCCAAGATATACCTTCCAATGGTTAGAATGTTTCTGAAGGAACTCAATCTAATACCATTTTTTTATCACAAACTTCTAATGATAGGGGAGGGTGAATTGGTATAAGACAATTTTTTACTTTTTCAAACATTTATCAACCATAAGAAAACAATCACATGATGGAACATAGGATTTACGTGGAAACCATTTTGGGAAAAAACCATGAAACTTCTCTTTATAATTATTCGTAGGAAACAAACTACTATTAAAAATATTTTTAGGCACCAACCTACTGGAGGCACCAATCCCCACTATTACAAATATTGATAGGAACCAACCTACTCTTACAAATCTTCGTAGACACCAATCCCCACCGTTAAGCACCAACTTAGCAAGAGACACCAATCTCTTTTAGATATTCATAGAAACCAATATACTAGAGACACTAATCCCCACTACTAAGCACCAAATTAGAAAGAGACACCAATCTCTTATAGATCTTTGTAGAGACCAATCTAATGGAGACACCAATCCCCACCACTAAGCACCAACTTAGAAAGAGACACCAATCTTTGAGTTGCACCAACCTTCACTGATTCTTCTTTCTATTTCTACCTTTACCATGTTTTCTTACTACTTCTTCATTTACCAGGTCTCCTCACTTCTTCTTCCTTCACCAAGTATGCTCACTACTTCTTCCTTTACCAAGTCTAACCAAAACTTGAATTTCCAAATGGAAACTTTCCCAAAGCTTGTTTTTTTGGGCCTACTCCCATGAACAAACTTGTACAACAAGCCATGTATCCAATTTTTTAAATATGATTCTGAAACTTTTACCTAAGGTACTTATGGATGTCTCCTCTATCTCTACAAAATATCAAGGTATGAAACATCCCAAAAAATAATTTATAGCAAAAGTGCCAAGATGACTTGTTTGAAACTAATTTCAGGAGCATTCAAGAACCCTAACTTCCACATAACATATCTCTAAAAGTATAGTAAACCATCATCTAATATTTTTCTCACATGTACACCAAGATACATCCTATGTCTCTTCCAAATATCAAGGTTTGAAACTTCCTAAGAGAATTATCGTAAAAATGCCAAAATGACCTAAAACTAATTTTGACATTCAATCTTTGCTAATCCATTTTTCACACACACACTTTTTCTCAATGCTTTCTCTTTTTATACTTTTTCATAAAATTTCATGAAGGGGCATGTCCCTTCATTAAATAATCAATTCCCAATGTCATGGGTAAATACCCCAAACCAACGGGTTTGAAACTACCATTTCACTTTTTACTTTTTCACATGCACCCCTTTTTTAATATACTTGTAGACCTATATATATAAATAAATCTTGGAAATTTTGTGTGTATTGTAATGTTGTAATATTACATTAATGACATCATTAATCCTTTGACATCAATGACAATAATTCCAACATGGATAGATTTAACAATCTAACTCCATGTAATGTAGCCGACATATGTTTTTTTATTCCATTCCCACCATTGCCATCATTCTAGATCCAGATACAAGAGCCCCACCCTGAGTTTCATCATGTCAATATTAATTTCATGGAGGGTGAAGTAATGTTCAATCTAAGTAACCCATCTTAATAAGTCAAAGCCATCGAACTTGTTCAGGTCCACCTTATAAAAATAATGCCATGCGTATCCATTGGTTTATGGTTGTGAGAACCCCAAGAGGGTTGTGGGTGGATAAATAGTCCTGAGTAATAATTTTCTTCCTGATGTGACTTAATTTTTTTCACATTCCAAGGTTATTCTTCTATGATGCCTCAATATTTCCTAAGCACAACTTCTCATTCAAACTTTTTTCCAAGCTACCCAACTTCTTATGGTCTACTAAATTTTCTAAAATTAATATTCCATGTTATACAACTTTCTATTTGATCTATATTGGATCATTATGTAATTTTTCATCTATCTCGGTACTTTGTGGGTGGGCAAAATTGGAGTAATCGAGTTGCAAACCCATTTAGTGGTAGGTACCAATTTGGAAAATTGACGTCGGAAATAGACCAAAATATTTCAAAGCCATTTTGAGGCATCAAATGTGATTTTTTGTTCCAAAACCTACTTTGGAGGAAGATTCCATATTCTACACACCGAGATATTTCCAACAGTGCAAAAATCGCCTCAATCGAAGTTTGTATACAAGAATTATGCCTCCCGCAAGTTGACCTACCGCGTTGACCGCCATGGAATGAGTGGATGTTGTGTCATCCCACAGGGGATTCACCATTTTTACCAATATCTTATCATGTTCATTCATAAAGGGAGTTTTTAAATTGTGAAAAATAAATTTAATATATTGTAGGTATCAGGGGGGGATGTGGGGTCTTAGGGGGTTTATAAGTATTGTGGGGTGTAAAAAGGGGTATCTAGTAAAAACAAGGGTTTGTTTTATTGGAAATATGTATTGGGATGGGGGTTCAACAAAAGGATTTTGGGAGGTATTTATCAATATCTAGTAAAATTAGGGGTATTCTTTAATATCCCATGAACTAAGGCACTATGTCACAAGTTTAATGAGTGAAGGTCATGTGTGTCATCCCCCATTACTCAAATGTGTGGCGCTATCCACATGTGGATTTTCAATATTATTCTAGAAGTTCCAAACCTTATCAGTAATTGAGGGTTGAGGAATTCGAAACCCTAACCTTGAAACACTATCAATCTATGTTAAATACTAGGCCACTAGGAGGGGAAGGGGTTCCATTATTTTATATGGTACTTGTTCCATAGTAGAGTAGAGAATCCAAGGAGTGGTATTTTTAGAGCATAACAAAGGAGGTAAGATATTTTGTAGTAGTCTTTCATGCCACAGTGTCAAAGGAAACTCTATAGTGAGTGCCTCCTTCTTTGTATTTTCTTTCCATAACTGAAAAAGAGAGAGTAGAGCATAGGCCTCACCTTCTAGCTAGGTTTTCTATCATATTAGGTTTCCCAAGATACATCTTGTGTTCAATTATGTGGATGATGTGTATATTTGTTCCTATTCTTTCATTTGTGTATTCAATTATTTTCATAAATTTGAGCAATATGCTAGTAATAACTAATCCACTATGTAAGGAATAAAATTTCATAATCTATGATTTCATAATTGTTTAAGATATGTTATGAAAAACTCTTCCATTGGAATATCCATGACATTTTACATATCATATTCGTATCTGAGACAAGCTTATTTGGGGTATTTGTGGAAAGTTGCAAGATCTAGGAATTATTTTGAGAATGAAGTCACGGAAGCCTAGCCATGGTGGATACTTTTGTTCACAATAACCCTCGATATCAAACAGAAGAGATATTTGTAAGGATAGAAGAGAAATTCGTTGATATATCTTGCAATATGACCCTCCTCATGGTAGTTCTAGAAAATAATATCAAACTATTCAGGGAGGTTGGAAGCTCTAACTCAGAGATCGGATCAGAGGGGAAATTGGTACTATAATGAAGACCTAGAAAAGGAGTCAAGGAAAGAGCTTGATAAAGAGTATCTAATTCTTAGTGTCATTACCTCTTCACAATATTTATTTAAAATGGAAGAAAAAGTGGATATCAAGCCATACCAAGGTTAGATTGATGCAGTAAACTTGAATAATTGGTTGCAATATTTAAAGGTATATTTTATTGTCCACCATATAGAATAAGAGTAGAAGATTTCATTTTCCAGATTGAAATTAGAGGACGATGCATTAACCTAGTGGAAAAGTCAAATGAAAACACTTAGGTAGAGAGTGATACGTCACTAATTGAGTGGGAGGATTTCAAAACCCTCATTAAGTCACAATTATACCCTATTGGATATGTAGAGGACCATTGGATCCATTGTTATTACTTCAAGCAAAGGAAAGGGAAGAGTGTGCAAGAGTACACCACCAAATTCATAAAGATGGCTATCATGTTGAGAATCTCTCCCAAGAACCTGGATCTACTCCTCAAGTGTCTCGAAGGTCTGAAAAGTCATTTGTGAAAGTAAGTTATGATCTTCAAGCACAAAATAGTTGATGAGGTCTATGTGCAAGAAAAGTATTTGGAAAATATAGGCCATAAGAAAGGATGACCAAATGGTTCCAAACAGAAAGAGCACCAAGACATTTACAAGGAGGGGAAGAAGAAGTGGAAATTGAAAGATAAGAAGATGACAACCACTGCACATTAGTGCAAGGATCCAAGTAACCACTATAACCATTTCAATATTGATGGTCACACTAAGAAAAAGTGTTGGAAACTACATCTAGAGATGAACCCTAAGAACCGTAAGAAGGACTCCAAGAAGAAGAATCTTCTAGCGACGGATTCAAGCAATCAAGTAGAGAGAAACTTAGATGTGGATGAGAAGAGTGCATGAAATTCAGCACAAAAGAACATGAATATGATCATCCTTCATCACAAGGAAGAGAAGGAGATGAAAAAAATATTTCATATAAATATCCTCGTCAAGAAGGACAAGGTAGATGCTCTATTCGATTTTGGTTCATACACCAATCTCATAGCATCTGATTTGGTCCACAATCTTGGGTTGGAAGTTTATGATCATCCTAGTCGATATCCATTGGGTTGGGTAAACAAGGATGCAAATATAAATGTCATGAAACAATGCAAGGTCAAATTTTCTATAAGTGCAGATTTTATTGATGAAGTGGAGTTAGATGTAGTACCCCTTGACATGTGTGGTGTAGTGTTTGGAATCCCCTACATGTATATTAGGGATGTAATATTCATGTATATAGAAAATAAATATTGCATGATCAAGGATAGGAATTATTTCATCATCAATGTGCATAAAGGTAAATCAAATATCTCACTGGTAAGTGCCAATCAAGTCAAAAGTTGATCAATTCAAGTAAGAAGTGTGTTTTTCTTTTCTTATGAGAGATTCAATTGGGTGATGAGTTGGTAGGAGGAAAGGCATCCCAGGAGGGATTTACTAAAAAATAGAAACAACAATTGGAGGATTTATTGCATGAATACATAGGAGTGTTCCAAGAGCCTAAGGGAATTCCACCTAAGAGGGAAGTGGAGCATGTGATACAATTGTTTCCTAACTCCCCACTTCCAAATATTGGGTATTATAAGCATACTATTTTGGAAGAAAAGGAAGTGAATAAATAGTTGCAGGAGCTTCTGGAGCAGGGAATAATTCAACCAATAACCTTTCCTTGTAGATAACCTATCATCACCATACCCAAGAAAGATGGGAATTGGTGAATGTGTATCAACTATGAAGCTTTGAATAATATTACACTCAATAATTGATACCCTCTACCTAGGATCGATGATTTGTTCGACAGGTTGCATCATGCTAAGTACTTCAAGAAGTTGGATCTCAAATTTGGATACAACTAGGTACATGTCAAATAAGAAGACACCTGGAATACCTCCTTCAAGACAAGGAAAGGTTTGTATGAATGGTTGGTCATTCAATTTGGTTTATGTAATGCACCAACTACATTTATGAGATTAATGAATGATGTATTGTTCCCATTTTTAGACTCATTTGTTATAGTGTATTTGGATAATATATTGGTTTATAGATATACCTGGGAGGAGCACATATCACATCTAATGTAGGTGTTATAGACTCTAAAAAACCACCAATTGTTGGCTAACCTCAAGAAATGTGAGTTTTCTCAATAGTACTAGTCAATAGTGTATTTGTGGTATGTGATCAATGGAGGCGAGGTCAAGATAGATCTCACATAGATGGAGGACATCATAAAATGGTGATTTATTACTAATGTCACTAAAGTTAGGATATTTTTTTGGGAAACACAATACCTATGAAATTTCATATCATCTTTCTTATAAGTAACTACACCACTCCACGCCATAACAACCAGTGGTAAGAGTTTCAAATGGGGAAAGAATCAGCATGAAGATTTCAACGAGATTAAATGAAAGATCGTTCAATCATCAGTTCTCGTATTACCTAACTTGTAGAAGCCCTTTGATGTGGAGACATATGCAATTGGGTTGGGTAAACAAGGATGCAAATATAAAGGTCATGAAACAATGTAAAATCAAATTTTCTATAAGTGCATATTTTATTGATGAAGTGGAGTTAGATGTAGTACCCCTTGACATGTGTGGTGTAGTGTTTGGAAGCCCCTACATGTATATTAGGGATGTAATATTAGTGTATAGAGAAAATAAATATTGCATGATCAAGGATAGGAATTATTTCATCATCAATGTGCATAAAGGTAAATCAAATATCTCACTAGTAAGTGCCAATCAAGTCAAAAGTTGATCAATTCAAGTAAGAAGTGTGTTTTTCTTTTCTTATGAGAGATTCAGTCGGGTGATGAGTTGGTAGGAGGAAAGGCATCCCAGGAGGGATTTACTAAAAAATAGAAACAACAATTGGAGGATTTATTGCATGAATACATAGGAGTGTTCCAAGAGCCTAAGGGAATTCCACCTAAGAGGGAATTGGAGCTTGTGATACAATTGTTTCATGACTCCCCATTACCAAATATTGGGTATTATAAACAGACTGTTTTGGAAGAAAATGAAGTGAATAAATAGTTGCAGGAGCTTCTGGAGTAGGGAATAATTCAACCAATAACCTTTCCTTGTAGATAACCTATCATCACCATATCCAAGAAGGATGGGACTTGGTGAATGTGTATCAACTACGAAGCTTTGAATAATATTACACTCAATAATTGGTACCCTCTACCTAGGATTGATGATTTGTTCGACAAGTTGCATCATGCTAAGTACTTCAAAAAGTTGGATCTCAAATTTGGATACCACTAGGTATGTGTCAAACAAAAATACACCTAGAATACCTCCTTCAAGACAAGGCAAGGTTTGTATGAATGGTTGGTCATTCAATTTGGTTTATGTAATGCACCAACTACATTTATGAGATTAATGAATGATGTATTGTTCCCATTTTTAGATTCATTTGTTATAGTGTATTTGGATGATATATTGGTTTATAGCTATACCTAGGAGGAGCACATATCACATCTAATGTAGGTGTTAGAGACTCTAAAAAACCACCAACTGTTGGCTAACCTCAATAAATGTGAGTTTTCTCAATAGTACTAGTCAATAGTGTGTTTGTGGTATGTGATCAATGGAGGCGAGGTCAAGATAGATCTCACAAAGATGGAGGACATCATAAAATGGTGATTTATTACTAATGTCACTAAAGTTAGGATATTTTTTTGGGAAACACAATACCTATGAAATTTCATATCATCTTTCTTATAAGTAACTACACCACTCCATGCCATTACAACAAGTGGTAAGAGTTTCTAATGGGGAAAGAATCGGCATGAAGATTTCAACGAGATTAAATGAAAGATCATTCAATCACCAGTTCTTGTATTACCTAACTTGTAGAAGCCCTTCAATGTGGATACATATGCAATTGGGTATGTTATGGGAGAATTTTTATGCAAGGATTTAAGTCGGTATGTTATCAGTTTAAAATGTTTCATGGGGGATTCTTAAACTACCCTACTTATGATAAGGAACTCTATGCCCTAGTTCAAGATGCTAAGAAGTGGAAGAATTATATGATGGGAAAGGAAAATATTATTTAACCAGGTGGATATCAGTGGCCACCCACCTTTTCCAACTGGATCAAAACAATTTTCTGACAATTTTGGTATTTTACTATTTTTAGCAGTTTTTAACTTTCGGGGCCATTTTGAGGCCCTAAATGAATGTTTTTCGGATAGAGCTTCTCAATGATAGTCAAAGGCTTTGATTGAGCCCCCAAAATTAATCTCATTGATGATACCTTTCCAACGAGCTATCGTGCAACCCAAACGGAGATCGTATGCCAAAGTTATGCCCCCAGGAAGTTGATACACCAAACTACCCAAAACGGGGTCCACAAAAATGTTGGCTTTTCATCTTCTGGGGTTAGGGTTTTGGATTTTATTTATGATGAAAAGGCCTTTGGAGCCTCATTGTAAAATCATATTCTTGCGAATGCGAGTAGCGGACACATCTCTTCTCATAGATAAGCTACCACCATTCTAGCGAGTCTTTCACTATGTATTTTTAGAGTCTTTGTACATTTTCACTCATTAATAGAAAATTGTGTATTATTGTATCTCAATGTTTATGGTTGCATCTATGATACATTTATGTTATATTATTGGATATCCAAGATATCTTTGTATATTTATTTATTATATCTCCTCTCTCATTTCGTGCCAAAAATAATCTGGATCAGTGGTATCAGAGCAGACTTCTCTTGATCATTTTTTCAATGCATGTCCTCGACGAGGTTCGAGTATAGCAATTTGGCTATCGAGCTTGTCTCTATTGAATAAAATATCTCTCACATTCCCAATAAACCCTCCATGGTGGAAGAAAATAAAAATGACAAAGAAGACGATTCTATTAATCTTTTTCTTGAGCAAGCTCTCATGCAACAGAGGGACGAAATGATCGAGAATTTTTCCCACATCCTTCAATGCTTGTCGACAACAAAATGCATGTCTTCATCAAGAAACCACTTTTTAGGAACCTCTCCTTTCAATTTACAAGTTAATTTTTATATTCCCATATTTGAAGGACATATAGATGTGGATTCCCTAGAAAAATGGTTAAATCTGCTAGAAGGTTATTTCTATGTTCATAATTTCTCTGACAGGTAAAACATCACCTTCACACTCCTTAAGGATCTCCCCCATGTCAAACATTGGTGGGAAACTTTGATCCAGATTTTATAATAAGAACGAAATGAATACAGATTATTATCAAAAGATTCTTAACATAGAATAACAGATATACAGTAAAATTGGTTTCTATTCAATAAGGAAATAAGATGAAAATGTAAAATGCAGCGAAAAACAAGCTTGCTAGAATGGTGGTGGCTTATCTCTGAGAAGAGATGTGATAGTTGCGCTCTTACACAAAAAGATGATTAAAATGAGGCTCTAAAGGCCTTTTTACAATAAACAGGAATGTCAAAAACTCTAGACATCCAAAATCCTAACCCTAGGAAATGAAGCACCAAAAGTCATGTGGGCCCCGTTCGGGTAAGTTAGTACATCAACTTCTTGGGGTCGTAACGTTTTCATACGATATATGTTTTAGGCGCACAATAGGTCGTTTAAAATGTCTATCCAAGGAATACACATGTTTTCATCAGAATTTGAATCCATATATAAATTGATTGTGGTGATCCCTAAAAACATTGTTTAGGGCTTCAAAACAACCCCAGAAGTGAGGGACCCGAAAAACTAGGAAAAAATGCCAAACTGGAAAACTGCCAAAATGAGCTAGTTGGAATAGGTGGGAGTCCACTGAAATCCATCTAGATCAATCCTCCCCCCTTAGGAAGAAATTGTCTCCATTGCGTTGAGTTCCCCCATCAGATGAGGAAATTTCTGTTGAATTTGGCCCCGAGTGAGCCATTTGCCTTGGTGCAGGAGCCGCCCTACTTTGACAACTTGATAAAACTGGATCCTTTGCTGGCGAGTTCCCTTGACCTATTTTTCCACAATCTGATCATTGGATTCCTGTTGTATGTTGTCAGGGTTGAGCTTTGTTGGTGTCAGTTGTTCTACTAATTCTAAGGTGTCCAATAATGGTGGGAAATAAGGTCAAAGGAGATCCATGTTGAACACTAGGTGCAGGCCAAGGAAAGGAGGAATGTTGAGATCAAAAGAATTATCACCCACAACCTTGGTGATGGTGTATATCCCATAACAAAGTGGGAAAATCTTCCGATGGGGTCATGTAAGGCATTATGTCTGCAAGTGCAACCAAATTTTTTCGCCCACCTGAAAGTTATGTGGCACCCGGTGTTGATCATGGTGTTGCTTGTACTTTCCATTAGACTTCTATAAAATATCTTGAACTTGTTGGCAGATGTGCTAGATACACTCCATGAATCAGGTGGCTTTGTCAGCTTCATTTGGAGCAGGAGATGAGTCGGTCGAGGTGACCATAAGGGGTAGTGCAACATTTATGGGACCCAATGGTTGGAATCCCAACCCCACCTAAAAGGGGTTGTAGTTGGTTGAGCTATGCAGGGCTCAGTTGTAGCTATGTTGGACATAGGGAAGACTCTCATCCCAAGTGCAAGGGTTCTTGTAATTATACATGCACATGATATGCACGATCATTTCAATTTATGACCTTGGTTTGGCCATCTATCTGGGGGTGGAAGGTCGTGGATTTGGTGTGCTTGGTGTCCAACAGTGACCAGAGGCTCAACCAGAATGTGTTGATAAATAAAATGTCATGATCTAAGACAATGGTTTGTGGGATTCCAAAATGTACCCTGACTCGTTCAAAGAAGATCTTGGCAGTGGCCTCTGTTGTGATGCTCTTATTGTAGGCGACCATAATCGCCATCTTAGAAAAGTGATCAAAAACCACAAAACAGAATAATTTCCTCGCATGGTGGATGGAAGACCCGACATGTAGTCCATTGAGATGGATTCCCATGGCCTATCAAGAGTAGGAAGAGGAGTGTACATGCCCTATTTCTTAGTGTTCATTTTGGAAATAGTGCAGAAAGTGTAGGACCTGATATACTTGTTGACCTCCTGTCAAAGTTTCGTTCGGTAGAAATATTTCTGCAACATTGCCACTATCTTTTTGACGCCGAAGTTTCCTTCCACCCGACTTTAGTGGGCTTCCTAGATCATCTTCACTCGCTCACTTTATCGAATGTAGATACGGCCCAAATGGCATAGCAACCCATCCTAAAAATGGAAATTAGTGACAACTTTGTTTGTGCCCAACATTTGGTAGGTGGTGGTGAAGTCTGGGTCTGTCTCATAGAGTTGGGTCCATACATAAGTATCATGGCCACAAGAGTCTAGGACCATGTTGGATTCCACAATTGGTGGTCTGATTAGGCAATCAATGACGTGGTTGGTTCTTCCTGTTTTATAGTACTTGATGTTGAGGTGGAATTGTTGCAAGTATGTGGACCACTTATGACGGCGGTCATTCTACAATTTTCCTTCTATCTATATGAAATGCAGTGGCTTATGATCAATGTGGATGATTGTTTCCTTCCCAAGAATGTAATGTCTCGACTGGCGACATGATTTCATAATGGAGTACATTTCTTTGTTGTAAGTAGGGTACTTACGGACAACATTTGATAGTGTCTCACTATGATAGGCCATGGGGTGGCTATGTTGAGTGAGAACGATGCCCACAACATAGTCAAAAGAATTTTTCTCGATGTCAAAGGGATGCTTCAGGTCTGGTAGTGAAAGTACTAGGGATGAGCACAAGCTTTGATTCAAATCATTGAATGCCTGTTGTTGGGACCGACCCCACACAATTTTTTCCTTACTGACACCCTTGGTTACTTGGCTTAGGGCCCATGCAATATGGGAGAATCCCAACACGAACCTACGGTAGAAATTGGCAAGGCCCAAGAAGATCTGAAGCTCAGTGAGTGTGGTTGGGGTTGGCTAGTCACAAATGACTTGGATCTTTGATGGATCCACATGTACGCCATGCTAATCAATGATGTAGCCCAAGTAATGGACCCTGTCCATGTTGAAGGATCATTTTTCCAAGTTGGTGTATAACTTGTGATGTCGTAGGGTGTGCAGAACCTGTTGAATATGCTGCAAGTGTTCTTCCCAAGTCTTGTTGTAAATGAGAATGTCATCTAGATACACCACTACAAAAGTATTGGTGAATGGTCGCAGGATATCGTCCATCATCCTCATGAAAGTGGCTAGAGAATTTTTCAAACCAAAGTGCATGACCAACCATTCAAAAAGACCTTCCTTTGACTTGAAGGAAGTCTTCCATACATTTATCGGGACCTAGTGATAGCCAACATTCAGATCAATATTACTAAAGTATTTGGCCCTCGTGATCTGCTCAAGGAGTTTGTCAATTTGGGGAATTGGGTATTGGTTTCTGACTGTGATTTTATTCAAGGCTCGGTAATCAATGCAGATTCGCCAGGTTCCATCTTTCTTCTATACCAACACGATTGGGCTCCTGCAAGGTGATGAGATGGGACAGATGTTCCCCTTGTGGAGAAGTTCTTGGATATGCCGCTTGATCTCCTAATTCTCTAACATAGAGCTACAGTAGACTGGCCCATTGGGCAGGAGTGCGTCGAGGGTCATATCAATGGGGTGCTTGACCTAACAGTGTAGAGGTACCCCGGTAGGTGAGGAGAAGATATCTGATTATTCTTCCACGACCTTATCCACTTGCTTATGTTGTATGGAGAGGTCGACCGTGGAGACCCTGGATGTGGCTACAATATTTCTCTCATTCTGAGAGTGAATCGCGAAGAAGAAAAAATTCTCCGTCTGAGAGATGACCTTCCTGCATTGCTTGGAAGAGATCAAGGAAATAACACTAGGTGGTACTACCTCGGGTATCCTGTACAATTTCTTGTTCAAAGTAATAATAAAACTGTGAGGCCTAGAATCATATACAGCATGGAATTTCCATAAATATGGTTGGCCCAAAAGAACATTACAAACTTCACACAATACCTCGTCTTTGAAGGGATTGATTTTGTATGACAAACGACATTGTTGGTTGACGTGGATGTCGCTTCCTTGGCGGAGGCATCCGATGGTGTAGGGTTGTGGGTGCGGTGTTTTTGGTAGGGCGAGTCGCTTGAAAACCTCTTTTGAGATGAGTTTCTTCTGGCTACCACTATCAACGATGAAGTGTAGTGGGGTACCCTTCACCCACATATGTGAATGAAAAATGTGTTTTCCTTCCTCTGGCTCATCTGGTTCACTGGGCTGGAGCTTGGTGGTAGCAACAGTAGTACTAGGTTCTACATCAATGATCTGTCTCCCCCTTTCTAGTTTTGACTTAGAGTCAAAACCCACATCTGATTCAAAGGGTTTTACTTCAGCCACCAGTGACTTCTTTGAGTGAAAATCACAAGTGTTATGCGAGGGGCTCTTATGGAAGTCACACCACTTCCCGGTATCTTTCTTTGTCTTTCTGGTGTCCTTATTTTCTTACGGCCTGGACTAGTTTTCTGAGGCAGTCTGTCTTTTCTCTGTCCTTTGTTCTATGGATTGGGGCCACCCTTTCTTTGATTTTGTTGTGAAGGGTTCCCAAGCACAAATTTCCACATCTTTTGTTTGAGCTTCTGCACAATTTTGACGATATATCGGTAGGCCATGCCCAAGGATGAGATGTCCACAAACTCCATTTCGACCTGGATGTATCTATGCAGAGTGTCGGAATACATGAGCACCAGATGTTGTTCATAATATTTGATACCCATCTCCGTGCGCAAGGTATGGAAGATATTCGTGAACTCGAGCACTGCTTAGTCTCTTTCCTGCAATAGTTTGGTCCGTTTTTTGTACATGTCGTCATAACTTCAAACAGGGTAGTATTGTTCCTTAATAGCATCCCTGAAGGACTCCCAGGTGACCATGACTATAAATAATGAGGGTTCCTCTATTTCCTTCTGCTCAAAGAAAGTTTCCCACCAATATTTGACATGGGGAATGACTTTGAGGAGCGCAAAAGTAATATTTTCTCTATTCAAGAAGTTATGGACATAGAAATACCCTTCTAGAAGATTCAACCATTTTAATACATCATTAACATCTATTTGACCTTCAAATATAGGAATATCAAAGTAGATTTGTAACTTGAATGGGGCGACGCCTCCATTTAAGGAAGATGCGTCACCTATTGGTAGTCGTCGAAGGATTTGCGCAAAAATATCAATTATCTCATTTCTCTATTGCGTGAGGGATTCCTCGAGCAACATTTTGAAGGGATATCCTATCTCGTCATCTTTATTTTATCCCACCATGAGAGGTCGCTTGGGCGTGCAAGAGATTTTTTCCTCTAGAGAAACAAGCTCGAGACCCAATTCTTTGTACCCTGACCTCATTAGGGACATGCATTAATAACGACAAGGAGAAGACCTATCTGATACCACTAATGCAGATTTTATGAGAATAATAAAATGAATACATATTATTATCAAAATATGCTTAACACAAAATAACAGATATACAGTAAAATTAGTTTCTATTCAATAAGGAAATAAGATGAAACTGTAAAATGCAACGGAAAACAAGCTTACTAGAATGGTGGTGACTTAACTCTGAGAAGAGATGTGACGGCTACACTCATTCGCAAGAAGATGATTACAATGAGACTCTAAAGTCCTTTTTACAATAAATAGGAATGTCAAAAACCCTAGACATTCAAAAACCTAAATCTAGGAGATGAAGCACCAAAAGTCATGTGGGCCCTATTTGGGTAAGTTAGTACATCAACTTCTCGGGGTCGTAAATTTTTCATACGATCTTCATTTTAGGCGCACGATAGCCTGTTGGAAAGGTCTATCTGAGGACTACACATGTGGCTGGTATAATCTAATTCAATGTTTATTTTGACAATGGTGAGCCCTAAAAACATTGTTTAGGGCCTCAAAACGGCCCCAGAAGTCAGGGACCCGAAACTAGGAAAAAACAGCCAAAATGAGCCAATTGGAATAGGTGGGAGGCCACTAAAATCCATCTATATCAAACTTACTAGGAGAAAATTTACACAGAGGAGTCTAGAATATATGGGGTCTATCCCACTTGGGATTTTTTGTGGATGCAATAAAGGAACAATATTACCTTGTTGGCAACTATGAGGACCAGTACATGAGATGGACCACACCAAAGCAAGAGAGGGGCCAAGAAGTTCCATAGTTCACCAATACATTCCATAAATTGTGCACCAAGATGGGTATCAAAGACTCCAAACTAAATTTGGTTCTTAAATACTGTGGGGATATACACAGATATATCCAAATTGAAATGAATTTTCTGGACATCTCATCACTCGACGCTTCTTATCGATATGTTGTTAAAATCGAGTAGAAATTTAATAACCATAACAAATGGGAGTTCAAGTCTACAAATCCACAACAACCAAATTATGATAAAGACGGCCCTAACAAACAGTATCCTGAAAACTAGTCTAAGCCACAAGAAAACAAGGGTCATGGAAAGACAAAGAAGGACTTCAAAAAATGGTGCGATTTACACAAAATCCCCTGACACAACACCGATGAATGTCACTCAAAATAGTCATTGGTGGTTGAGATAAAAGACAAGGAGACAAACCCTGATTTAGAATTTGATTCTAAAAATATTGATAGAAGACAGATCATCGACGCAGACCCTGCTGCTATTGTCGCGACCACAACAATTCAACCAGAAGAACCAACTAATTCTTAACAGGGGGAGCACCTTTTTCATTGACATATGTGGGTGAAGGGGACCCCGCTGCATTTTATTTTTGATAGCGGAAGCCAGAAGAACCTCATCTCAGCAAAGGTCATCAAAAAGTTGGTATTACCAACAACACCACGCCCGCAACCATACAACATCAGGTGGCTTCTTAGAGGACGATATCTTTGTGTCAGCCAACATTATTGATTGTCATATGGCATCCAACCCTTCAAGGATGAGCTATTATGTGATGTTTCCCCCCTGGATGTCTATGATGTTCTCTTGGTCCAGCCATATATGTGGAAGCACCATGTTATTTATGAGTCTCGACCCCATAGTGTCATTTTTACTCTGGGGGGTCATAGAGGCAATTCTGACTATTTTCAGCCTAAGCAGTTCCGCAAGGTAGTATCTCATACTACAAAATTCAGCTTCTTCACATTATGTTCAAAGCATTAACAAAACAACACCACTGCAGCCTCGATCCAAGCACCTTCTATCCAACAGAAGCAGGTCGACAAGATTGTAGCAAAGTGTACAGATTCCTTCTACACATAGGAATCTCATGTAGCCATACTGGTTAAAAATTTCCAACCCTTATAGCCACAGGTTTGTGACAACCTTCAACAAGCTATGCAGCGCAACTTCTCCAACAAGGCAAGAAGCTCATCAAGATGCAGATTCAGCAAATGCTTTTCCCTCTCCCCTAGGCACTCAACGCAATGGAGACCATTTCTTCCTAAGGAGGGAGGATTGATCTAGGTGGATATCGGTTTCCACCAACCTTTTCCAACTGTCTCAAAACAATTTACTGGCGATTTTGGTAATTTACTATTTTTAGCACTTTTTAACTTTCGGGGCCATTTTGAGGGCCTAAATGAAGGTTTTTCGGGATAGAGATTCTCAATGATATTTGAAGGCTTTTATTGATCCCCCAAAATGAATCGCATCGATGATACCTTTCCAACGAGATATCATGCACCCCAAATGAAGATCGTATGACAAAGTTATGCACCTGGGAAGTTGATACACCAAACTACTCAAAACGAGGTCCACAAAACTGTTGGATTTTCATCTTCTGGGGTTAGGGTTTTGGATTATATTTATGATAAAAATTCCTTTGGATCCGCATTGTAAAATCATCTTCTTGTGAATGTGATTATCAAACACATCTCTTCTCAGAGATAAGATTCCACCATTCTAGTGAGTCTTTCACTCTGTATTTTTACAGTCTTTGTACATTTTCTCTCATTAATAGAAAATTGTGTATTATTATATCTTTGTGTTTATGGTTGCATCTCTGATACATTTATGTTATATTATTGGATATCCGATATATCTATATATATTTATTTATTATATATCCACTCTCATTTCGTGCCGAAAATAATCCGGATCAATTATCCACATGTTGATGGGGCCTAAATCCCTTGATTCAATAGCAAGAACCAAACCTGCCATCGAGGCCCAATTAGACTCTGCAGTGTTTGGAGTGGAATGGTTCGCTAAATCTTGTGATCTGGCCAAATTATCGATGGTCTTTGTGTTTTCTAGTGAAGGCTCTTCCTTCTGTTAGGACAGTTCCTTTTCTGTATTTCTCTTGGGTGGGGCTGATACGAGAGAGAGGCAAGCCAGTATAAACCAACTTGACAAATAACAGGACAGAGGTTTTAACTAGAGGGAAGAGGTTGAGCTTGGGATAACCCTCTGCTCAAACATGAAAACAATGATTCTATGCCACAGGTCCTATTAATAATACATTAACCAAATGAACATCCAATTACTGTCTGAGAAACAAAAAAGAACTAATTTAATAGAAGAAAACACATAATTAATCAAGATCATGGTAAGAAAAATAATTCATCTACCATAACATTCATCACATACAAAACAATGATTTATTCTCATCATTAAAGCAAAGAACATCAAAACATTGCACCGGATAACTTGACAACAGAATTAATTGCTCTTACTCATTTACTACATCATTCATGGAACAGGAAAGGAAGTAATTCTTGTCCAACTCCAAATCACATACATCTAATAAAAATAGCTTGTCTTTGGCCCAAAAGGACTTCTCAATTCACAGTAGTTTCAAAATAATTATCAACAGCCAAAAAAAAGGGGAGTTCTTACAACAACCATCAACCTTTTACTCATCGATCGATGTCTCTATTTATAATCTAAAATTTAACTATAATTAACGGCTAAATACAATTTAGGCCAAACAAAAATTGCCATGTAGAGTGTTCATCCAATAGTTTCTTTCAACAGTCCACCTGAGACGCCTCTTGAAAAGAATGGCTTCTTTCATATTCAGATCAACTGATAAACATATTTTCACAAGTTTGAGCCCATGGAAACCTGTGTTGTTCCATAGGGGCAACATATGCTCCTCTGATGTCTACTGCATGTGCCTGGTATTTTACCAAACTGGATTTCAATAGTTGCATCATGGCTCGAGCTCAGATTGGATGACCTTTGAATTGTTGCACTTGTCCTAGCATTGCATCGGTGACTTTTGCACACCCTTCGGCCCAGAGCGAGTCTTGTATGGAGTGTGTCTTGAGCACATCTCTCAGGTTAGTGAATTCATTAGGAGTGTTGAATTCAGGGAGACCGACATCTTTCATTATTTTATTAATTTTACCCTAGTGTTTCTGGCACTTGGCCCATTGCTTTTGTATTTCTCGGTGTGGGTCTCAGGTCATCTTCGCCCAGTATTTGGCGGATTTCTTCATGCGATCGAAACTACTTTTTCCAACCATCTGACTGCCATGATTTTCCCTTTCTCATCCCTGCTATACCGCTTCAATGTATTTGAGTATCTCTACCTCTAATTGTCCCTTTTCGTGCCATTTTTCCATCTCTTTGCATGCTGCGAGTTCCATAAGAGTATCCTCCTGAAATTCGACTATGTTCTCGGTCAAGAGGTGCCTTTCCTTTTATAATTCGTTATAAACTCCATTGAATTCTTCCTTCATATATGCATTGGTCTATGTGGCCCTTTTATAGTATTTGACAAGATGGCGTAGGTGTTCGAGCTCCTCTCGGGTGTCGGCTAGTTTCTTTTCATCTCTCCTAGCTCTGTCTTGGGCGGCATTTGAGGGGGATTTTCCAACACCGATCAGTTTGGACATGTGAGCATCTGCAGTGCTGATTAGGTTCTCTTCTGTAGTAACCACGATGGATTGATCCAAAGTGATCCTTCACTTCTTCGCGGTTATTTGAATGATGGCCTTCCTCTTTTGATCGTAAGAGATCGCAGAGATGTATTCTACTTCATCTACGAGTTCTGGTATCTATCAATCTCCCCATGAGAGGTTGTTTTTCAGACTACCTGTGGTGTATATTCACTCAGGAATGGTTTCTCAAATTTATTCACTCTATTTTGCGGATCTGTCATCTACTTGTTTTTCACCTGGGACTTGAATATTGGGTGTGATGGAGGCATCGGGTACAGACTCATTGCTTACTTGTTTGTCGGTCGTAGAGTTGTTGATTCTCTTTTGCGGAGTTTCACCACTTAGTCTTTCTTCTGCTGCCTGTCTTTCGGATTCTCTTGTGTCGAGGCCACCTTCAGACCTTGTTTCCATCTGTGAGGCCTGCTTGTCTTGGACTTCGGGTTTAGGGGAAGTGATTTTCTCGGGACCCTTTTCTTCTTGGACTCGCACCGGGGTGTCGTGAGTGGGTTCTAGACTTTCATCGTCATTGTAAATATGTATAAGAGTACTCAAGGGATTGGGTGCTTGTGTCTCTATCGAGACCCGACCTGTCTCTGGTTGAGTTGTCCCTTCTTCTCAAGGATCGATCGGTGATGTTGCAGGTTCAGGGTTGCCCAACCCACAGGCATTGTTGGGGACTGTGGACCCGGGATTATTTGACTCCATTGGGATATTCATAACAACAGTTGAGGCCTCACGTTCTATTAAAAGGTATGGGTCATCCCGCATCTATTTCATCAGCAACTCAAGTTGTTGAAACAACAATGTACCCCTTTCTCACGTAGCTTGATCTTCCGGAATATCCCTGATTTGTACCGGGGATTCCTGGTGAATTCTCGTGGCTTCAATGTCTTCTTCAGGATCACTTATTTCTTCATCCAATTCATGTGCAACTACTTCTCTCGGGCGTTGGCTAATTTCTTGAACCTCTTGCTCTAGAAACTTTGCCTACTCTTCGTGGCTCATAGCTCTGAACCCGGTTCCTCGAGGATCAACTCTCCTAGACCCCACCACATTCCAATCTTGGGCATTTTCAATGAATATTTCATCTTCTAACTATTCATGGGAATAGGGCCAATAGGATGATACCTATGACGCATGTTGTAGAACCAATCCCTTGGGATCATGTTTGTGAAATCGACTAGTTTCGAACCGAAATTCCAATTGACCTAGACCGAGATGCCTAGCATGAGCGGTATCTTTGACCACGCAGAACCCAATATGAAACCCATATGGTATGAAATTTCACTTCTTGTCTTTTACTAAAGTTCCATTGTATCCTTGCAAAATGGTTTGATAGCAAATTTCCCCAAACACTAGTCGGTCAAGAACATAAATGGGTAACAAGTGGGGTGCTCCTGTGGCACTAAAAACTCTAATGTAGGTTTCTCATTATTCCAAATACCAGTGGCCAATTTTGGCTATAACCTTATTTGCTTCATATGATAATTTAGGGCACTCTCTTTTGAAGAGAAAGGAGTAAATGCGTGCAATAAATTGATTGCAGATAACATCATAGGATTTTTTGTACCTGTTTTCCCATAGGATGTTGAAGTATACATGGACAACTAGCTCTGAAGGGTGCCAATTCAAATTCATCCCAGCAAAAGCGTTCCTGGCGCAGATCATGTCCACTAGATACGAATCCATGTAGAAGGCAGGGGTATCTCCCTCCTTCAACTCCTAAGCCTATCTTATGCGGGTGCTTAACTATTTGGAGATGATGGCACCCCAGTTGAAGCATGTGCCTGAAATAGCAATTGTAAAAGCCAAAGGCATCCAAGCCTCTGAAAACTGGGAATAGTCTTTTTCCCCATGTAACCTGCAAAGTAAAGCCATGAGGTATATGTATGGTTCCCTCATATTGGTCTTGGGTACCAGCCAGCAGTTCAGTTCATGAATTTGTTTTCTTCTCTCCACCAAGACGACACGATTTTGTTGGTATCATGTGACACACAAAAAATTAAGACAAAATCCGTGCTCAGCTTTAGCTTGGAATCTTTGAGCTTATAGTAGTTTTGAACCTCTGATGGCAGGAAGACTCCGACGCACTCGTCGTTATCATCATTAATCAAACACTTTTGGGCATCAGTGTGGTCAATGATCCACTTCAAGATCTCAATGCATAGAAAGACTGGATATTGGTTTGCTACACTGTGTAGCTAAGCCCTGCGAATATTGGGGAGGACCTCATCGGCAAGCTTCCTCGTTTCAGGATCGCTATGTGGGGTATATTCGAGGGGTTCCGCTTTCTTGATTTTCTTGAAAACTTCTTCCCAATGTGAAAATTTCATCTTGGCTCCAATACTTGCCTCTGTGTCTCCAAAAGTTGTGGGCTGGACAAAAGGCTCCTTGGTGATTCTCTTAATGATGAATACTGGTTTGGGAACGAAATCTAATTGCCTTGCAACTGATGGGGAGGAGCCTTCTCCTACTTCAAATTCTTGCAGCTTAGGGACTCTCGGCGATTTCCTCGTGGATGGCTTCTTTGGAGGCATTATTCCTATAATTTAAAATGTCATTTGAGAATGTGTGCAGGGAAGCATTGGGTGAGAATATATAAAATGGAGCGCAAAAAACCAATAAGCGAACCCATACCTATGATGTTAGCTAAGATAACGGTTTTAATACTCACTAGACTTTGAACACTTCATGTGGACTGTTAGCTTCTCTCTCCTATTTGCCCTGAACTTCTTGTTGTGCAGAATGAGATCATACACAATGACTCGAAAGGAATATAACTAGGAGATACTATAGGTCATATCAGTTATTTAATACGAGTTATGAACGCAAATTCAAAATAAACAACTATCAATTTTTTCTACGGATAATTCTGACTATTTGATGGCGGAGGCATGGATGGAGATGCATTGTATCGATGATTTTAACGATTCCTTTTGATTCATGCACGAGTTAGTCACTAATGTGTGATCCACGCATTAACTGAGAATCGTAATTGCAATGTACCCACCACACTCTGGGGTCAGCACATCACGTCACTTGGCGAATGAATCGGGGATTGATTATTATCAGATTGTGTACTTACATTGATAGGCTATTGATGAAACTTCCAATGTCGATGATGTAGGGGTTGGCTATCGAGGGGTTTACTCTTTCTTTTGTGCGGTGCATACTATTACATCTTTCTACCGAAGCCGATTGAATCGATCTTCGGTAAAATCCTTCCCAAGGTTTATTCACAGGAAATAAGCATTTCATCATCCGACGCCGATGAGGGTCAGTATTCGGCTACTTTGACTCTCCAAACAGTCTTCACCACCATCATCTTCCTTCGATGCCAAAATTCTCCTATGAGTTGGGAAAAAAATCTAGGTTGTCGATTCCTAAAGAATTTGTCAAGTATTTTAGAGTTAAGATGATTCCTCATTGTATGTTCAAGTGAAGTTTTAATCAATTAAAACATGAAACATATAAGAGAAGTGAAGGATTGGTTTCAAGCCGACGTGAAAATGGTCAAAAGTAAACTACAGGGTGGTACCCAAAAGGAAATAGTCACAGAACTTTTAGGGTGTGTTGAGCACTCAACAAATGGCGATTCACTGGGCGGACATAGAATCTTTGTTCCTCTTCCCTTTTCCTTGAGGTATTACCAAACCTTAGAGTAGATATCTCTGACACTTCTTTTATTCGTATTGACCAAAGTCATTGTTTTCTTCTTATTCCTCTTCTTCTTCTTCTTCTTCTTTTTTCATTTATTTTTTATTTTATTATTATTATTATTGAAAGTATTGTTTTAGGGCTTGACCATTTACTGGGAGGGCATCAAGTTTCCCCCTCATATTTTGCAACTGATAAGCACCTACCCCAATATTCTAAGCTACCTTGAAAGGCCCAAGCCATAGGTTTTGAAACTTGGAATGTTTCCCTTTGGGTTCATTCACCTTATCCCACTTCAGGACTAAACCACCTACTTCGAAGTTCTTTTCCTTAGCTTTATGTTTATCAAACCATCTTTTCACTATCTGTTGATGAGCCCAAAATTTTTACTTAGCCTTTTCTCTCTCTTCTTCCAGCATGAGCAGAGTGTCGATCCTCTGTTGTATGGCTGATGAGGCTTCCTCATTAGAATCTTGGTCCAATTGGAGAAAGGGAAAATAAAGACCATTTGGGAGGATGGCTTCCTATCTGTAGACCAGAAAGTATGGGGGATTTCCTATGGCTTCTTTGGGTGTGACCCTATTGGCCCATAGGGCATTATGCAGTTGATTCTGCCAATTTATTTGGTTGTCTGTAACTATCTTCTTTAGTATCCTTACCAGGTTCTTGTTGGTCGATTATGCCACACCATTTCCCTAAGGGTAATAATTTGCAAAGTACTTGATAATGATTCCTTTGTCCAGAGAAAACTCCATCAATCGGGTAGAAGATAAGTAAGTTGCATTATCAAAAACTAGAATAGAGGGGACACCAAACCTCGTGATCAGCTGGTGTTCTATAAATTGGATTATTATTTTCTCATTTACGTGAGTCATAGGAATGGCCTCTACCCATTTTGTGAAATAATCGGTGGCAGTAAGAATGTACTTGTGTAATTTGGAAGAGCTAGGGGAAATTTCCCCTATGATATCCAACCCCCACTGCTCAAAAGGTCTAGAGACCGTTACAGGCTGAAGTGGGATCACTACCCTTTTTTCCTCTTCAGCGCTCATTTGAAAAGTCTTACAATTCCTAGCGTAGGTATGAGCATCTTTGAACAAAGTGGGCCAATAACAGTCGAATCTCAGAATTTTATGAGCGGTGGTGTTCCCTGCAAAGTGTCCTCTGGCAGGATCGTCATGGAGTTCCATCAGCACCATGTTGGCGTCTACTCATTCGAGACATCTCAATAATACCCCATCATAGTTGATCCGGAAGAGTACCAAATTTATAAGATGATACTGTGCAGATTTCAATCTCAGGGCTCTCCTTTCCTTAGGGTTGAGGTTCTCAGGACAAGCCCCGTGATGCAAAAGATAAGTCAAATCCTTGTACCAGGAGTCTTGTGTTAGGGATATGTATGCCACTTCATTGCACCACAGTGCCATTTTTTTTTCCCATCCGGAATCTTCATTTGCTTGATCCTGGGCTTGGGCTACGAGCTTACACAAACCTTGTCCTTTTACTAGTTTGGTAGGTTTTATGTCTAAATAAAATTCTTGGACTACTGCCATCTAGTTCCCTTTTCTTTCCCCCATTTCTTGTTGAGTGAACAAGGATCAGACCACAGGGTGCGGCACAATCACCTTAGTGTGATTTTTTAGAATGTAGGATCTGAAATGTTTTACTGCCTTGTAGACCGCGTAGGCCTATTTATCTATGGCAGGATAATTAAGCTCGGTTCCTTGAAGATTATTACTCATAAAGGACAATGGGGCCTCATTGTTGTCATCATATTTTTGGGTCAAAACCACGACGAGAAATTGGTCGAAGGTGAAAGTATACATGTTAAAGTCCCTATTGAAATCGGGACTTCGCAACATCGGGGCTCGGAAGATGGCATCTTTGATATTGTTGAAAGCATCTTTCCGCTCATCATCCCACTTGAATTTGGAATCCTTGTGAATCATCTTTTTCAAGCACTTGATGATTTCAGCGAAGTCGGGAGTGAACTTCCTCACGAAATTGATTTGCCCAAAAAACGACTACATCGCCTTCTTGTTATGGGGGAGTGAGAGTTGAGCTATGGCCTTAATCCTTTCGGGGTCTATGTGAATCCCTGTTTGGGATATAATATGACCTAACAACTTTCCTTCCTCAACACCAAAGATAGTTTTCTTAGGGTTCATTGATATACCGTACTTCATGCACCTCTCAAAAATCTGAGTTAAGTGTTGGATGTGTTCTTTTCTATTCCTCAAATACACCGTTACGTTGTCTAAATAAACTACCACACACTTATTGATGAGTCCCTGGAAAGCCACATCCATGGCCCTTTGAAAGGTTGCTCCTGTGTTAATTAAGTTTAAGGGCACGCGCTTATAAGTGAAGGTTCCCGATTTGGTTCGGAAGGTAGTTCTTAATCGGTCTTCTTCCGAAACCAACACTTGGTTGTATCCTGAAAAATTGTCTAGCAAGGAGAAAATCTCCGAACCCGAAACGGTCTGTAGGAGTTGTTCCATTGGTGGGACAGGATAATTGTCCTTTTCTGAGGCTCTGTTGAGGTTCCAAAAATCTACACATAGTTGGATTTCACCTGACTTCTTCCTCACTGGAACAAGATTCGCTACCCAGGCAGAATGCCTAACTTGGAAAATTATCTTTGCATCTAAAAGCTTCCTCAACTTTTGGTACATGAGAGGTTCCAGGGATGGATGGTACTTTCAGAGCTTCTGTTGGAAAGGCTTCATTTCAGGTTTTAACAGGATAATGTGTTGAAAGATGCGGGTGTCATACATTTTTAAATCCTTGTAGTGCCATGCGAAAACATCATGGTATTGCCTGAATAATCTAAGGTAGGCCTCCCTCTCTTCCTTAGATATACTTTTGTCAATATTTACATTCTTCGGGTTCTCTGGAGAACCAAGATTCACAGTTTCATGGAGGGGTCAAGAGCTACCATTCTTTGCGTTTTTTGGTTCTTTAAAACGATCCTTTATATCAAACAAACTTTCTAGATTAGCTATACCCTTGGGGATTGTGTGGGCTTTCAATTTTCCAACATATTTTCCTATTTAGGGATTGGTCTCAGTTGTATGCTCTCGGAATGCTTCATCATCTATGGCCAGTTCTTTGAAATTGTCTTGATTGGTCAAGAAGTTTATGATTTTCTCATCTCCCTCAAAGACCTTCCAATTGGAAATATTGTTCGGCACCGATGATCTATAGAGAAGCTCCACAATGAATCGAGAGGCTTCATATTCTTCTAAAGGCGATAGTCAGGAAGTGGTTGTGTCCAAGAAGGAGCCGGCAAGAACGTTTTTTTCTCTCAGGATCACGGTGATATTGAAAGCGTCAATGCACTCCATTATCCTATACACCTCTTGTTGGTAGTTCCTAAGATGAGGTGAATTACAATGAATAGTATTCCTTACTTGTCTAACAATGATCTCAGAATCCCCAAAAACCTTCAATTCCTTGATACCCAAATCTATGGATTTCTTTAACCCTTGTACTAGAGCTTCATATTCGACAATATTGTTGGTACATTTGAATTCTAGCCTACAGGACAGGAAATGGCATTTACCCATCTGATCTATGAGTATGAACTCAGCTCCTGACCCTTCTTGTGATTTAGATCCATCAAACTAGAGGGTCCAAATTTGCGAACGATATTTTCTCCTTTCTCTCCCCTCACCTGTGTTCTATTCTCCGACCTCTTCCTCCATAATTCCTAGCGCGGGGCTCTGATAGAAGAGGGTATCTCCTATCGGCGTCGGGGATTCTTCTCGAAAGATCATTTTGGAGTTTTGAGTAAGCATAACATTGGACAGGAGAGGAGAAAAGTTGTCGAAGTGAGAATCACAAGAATAGTTTCCCAATATGGGGAAGTCGGTAGAGGTTGGTTCATTTGGGGTTTCCAGATCAGTGATCGTATGTTTGAGATATCTTTTCCTATCGATTCTGATCATGTTCTTGTATCCCTTCAGTGGTAGCCAAAGGTGCACCCATTCGGTACTGAAATATCCATTCATCTTTTCAAACCAATCTCGACTCAGCAATAGTCCATACGCCTCAGGGATGTCCACCCCAATGATGTCAATGACCTGCACAAAATTAGGATGCATCGCTATCCTGATCATCACATCTTTGAGATCTCCCATGACCTTGACCTGGGTTTTGTCTAGTTGTATGACATGTTTATCACTTTTGAGAGGAACAACACCTAATTTGTTACATACGGCCAAGGGCATGACATTAGAGGGTGCCCCCAAATCGACCAGGAAATTGTGAAGATTGTTGTTGAAGACTTCAAACGTCAAAAGGAAGGGCGGCACAAAAGGCCTTTCTTTCCTACCTTTCGAGCAGGCGTTCACGGTTGGCTTGTTTGTTAAATCTGTCATTAGGAGAGTCTTGTTCTGACTATTGTTTTTGGTCGGGTTTCCTACCGAATTCAGATCTTGCAATAGGAATTCCTTCTGTTGAGTAATTCTACATACGTCCATAACTGATATATTAGCTTTCAGCTTCTTCAAATCTTTGACTACATTATACTCTAGTTTAGGGGAATCTTGGGTGTGGATGCTTATAGGCCTTTTACCGGGGCTAAAAGGCATCTTCAGGCGGTTAGGAGTTAACTTACTTTGCGAGGCCTGGGGGGCATCGACATCTTTTGAGCCGGGTTGGCCTTTGCTACGTGTTTGTACTGTCGATACCTCTGAGGGTTATTCTCGGGACTCAAATAGGTCACCTGAAGACGCAATCATGTCGGGATCCCATATCAGCATGGTTGTGTCTCGCGGTGGGTCAGCTTCTTCCTGGTCTGCACTATTCATGGTCATACTGCTTGACTGTTTGGTCAGGGAAACTTCATCCAAAAAATGATTGGCCATTAAATTCATGGCATGGACCCATTGAGGGCACTCTCTCTCCGAGTGGTTTTCTAGGTGATAAGCACAGAAAGAATCAGACACGACATTCCCTAGGTCAATGTTTAAGTTGTCTAGGGGAGGTTCAATTGCTTTGAAAGGATGATTCCTTTTAAAGAAAGGCTTATAGGGTCTTTGGCCTTGGTTTCCTTCCCCTGCGCTCCTCTTCATGTCTATAATCTCATTCGATAGTTTCTTGACCATATGCTGCAAATATTATATATCTCCATTACCTTTGTCGAGAGTTTTTTCAGTCGGCTTCCCCGACGATCTGGTAGGAGTCCTCTTATAGGAGGAGGTTGGATTTCTTTCCTCACCAGAGAAGCCTGGCCTTCTTTACATCCTTTCATCTGGAATTCTATCGTCTTGGCTTCTTCAAAATTTTCTACAAGGATTTGTTTGGCGACTCTTTTAACGAACATGGAAATAGAAGACGAGAGCGCATTGGCATAAACGTCGATTTGCAATTCTTGAGTTGGTTTCGCCACGAGCTAGAATTTGTTTAGGATGGACGTGAATATTTGATTGAAATCTTTGACCCTTTCTTTTGGGGTCATGGTGGCTACGAACAGCTCAGCGATCAGGGCTCCCGTAGTAGTTTCTTCTACAAATTTTTCTAAAAAATCCTTTTGGAATTTAGTCCAACTGGTTATGGATCCTACCGGAAAATTAAAATACCATGTGGAAGCCGAATTTTCAAACGTGGATAGGAAAAGTCCGCATACTACATATTCATGTTGAACGTTCATAAGTCTGATCATGAGTATGAATTTCTTAATGTGATCTTCGGGAAAACCTAAAGTTTCAGATCATATTTGGGTAGCATCTTTTCCAGGTGCCAGGGAAGATTATGTACTTGTCATGGGACGGCAGCAACGTCTCCGGCCAACCAAGGTTGGTTGTCTTGAAGTGGAACTTCTCTTTCTTCCCCATGACCATTTTTCCCTTCCATATCTTCGGAGTTGGATTCAAACTCTTATTCTTCCTAAAAGTCATTATGTTTGGAAATGTCATCGACCAGCGTCTCAAGTATTAGATCAAGAGGCTCTTAAATTTCGGTAATCACGAAATCTATTAAGTCTTCAACAAAGTGTATCAAAACTTCGTCAGGAGTGCTGACTACGAATCTGCTTTGTTCTTTTCTTCAAGGAAGGATGGAAATGAAGGGCAATGCATCGATTTGTCAGGTGTAGGCTCTGGTAATTTTTATGAATTGATTCACTTCCTTGTGAGGGAGGGCGTAAGGTATTTTAGGGTGAAAAGGTCCTTCCTCGGAATTGGGTGAGTTATCCACTTCAGGAGTACTTGGTAATTGTGGGTTGTTTATCGGATGACTAGCCATGCATGTGGGCGGTTACGAATCTATAGGTTGTTATCTACGAGTTCTGGTATCTATCAATATCCCCATGAGAAGTTGTTTTTCAGACTAACTATGGTGTATATTCGCTTAGGAGTGGTTTCTTGAATTTCTTCACTCTATTTTGCAGATCTGTAATCTGCTTGTTGTTCACCTGGGACTTGAATATTGGCCATGATGGAGGCATCGGGTACAGACTCATTTCTTACTTGTTCATCGTTCGTAGAGTTGTCGATCCTGTTTTGCGGATTTTCTCCACTCGGTCTTGCTTCTGCTGCCTATCTTTCAGATTCTCTTGTGTCGAGGCCACCTTCGGACCTTGTTTCCATCTATGAGGCCTACTTGTCTTGGACTTCATGTTCAGGGGAAGTAATTTTCTCGGGACCATTTTCTTCTTGGACTCACACCGGGGTGTCGTGAGTGGGTTCTGGACTCTCATCGTCACTGCAAATATGTATAAGAGTACTCAAGGGATTGGGCACTTGTGTCTCTATCAAGACCTGACCTGTCTCTAGTTGAGTTGTCGCTTCTTCTCAAGGATCGATCGGTGATGTTGCAGGTTCAGGTTTGCCCAACCCACAGGCATTGTCGGGGACTGTGGACCCGGGATTATTTGACTCCCTTGGGATATTCAGAACAAAACTTGAGGCTTCATGTCCTATTAAAAGGTACGGGTCATCCCGCATCCGTTTCATGAACAAATCAGTTCGCTGAAACAACAATGTACCCCTTTCTCATGTAGCTTGATCTTCCAAAATATCCCTTATTTGTATCAGGGATTCCTGGTGAATTCCTGCATCTTCAATGTCTTCTTTAGGATCACTTATTTCTTCATCCAATTCATGTGCAACTACTTCTCCCAAGTGTCGACTAATTTCTTGAACCACCTGCTCCATAAATGTTGCCTGCTCTTCGTGGCTCATAGCTCTGAACCTAGTTCCTTGAGGATCAACTCCCCTGAAAGCCACCACATTCCAGTCTTGGACGTTTTCAGTGAATATTTCATCTTCAAACTGGTCATGGGCATAGGGCCAACAGGATGATACCTATGATGTCTGTTGTAGAACCAATCCCTTGGGATCGTGTTTGCGAAATCGGCTAGTTTCGAAACAAAATTCCAATTGACCTAGATTGATTTACTTAGCATGCGCAGTATCTTTGACCACGTAGAACCCAATATGAAACCCATATGTTACGAAAGCTCGCTTCTTTTCTTTTACTAAAGTTGCATTGTATCCTTGCAGGATGGTTTGATAGAAAATTTCCCCTACCACTAGTCGGTCAAGAACATAAATGGGTAACAAGTGGGGTTCTCCTATGGCACCGAAAACTCTAATGTAGGTTTCTCATTCTTCCAAATACCAGTGGCCAATTTTGGCTATAACCTTCTTTTCATCATCTGATAATCTAGGGCACTCTCTTCTGAAGAGAAAGGAGTAAATGCGTGCAATAAATTGATCACAGATAACAGCATAGGATTTTTTGTACCTGTTTTCCCATAGGATGTTGAATTATACATGGACAACTAGCTCTGAAGGGTGCCAATTCAGATTCATCCCAGCAAAAGCGTTCCTGGCGCAGATCACGTCCAGTAGATATGAAGTCATATAGAAGGAGGAGGTATCTCCCTCCTTCGGCTCCTGAGCCTGTCTTATGCAGGTGCTTAACTGTTTGGAGATGATGGCACCCTAGTTGAAGCTTGTGCCTGAAATAGGGATCGTAAAAGCCAAAGGCATCCAAGCCTCTGAAAACCAGGAACAGTTTTTTTCCCCATGTAACCTGCAAAGTAAAGCCATGAGGTATATGTATGGTTCCCTGAGATTGGTTGTTGGGTACCAGCCAACAGTCCGGTTCATGAATTTTTTGTCTTCTCTCCACCAAGACGACATGATTTTGCGGGTATCGTGTGATGCATAGAAACTTAAGACGAAATATGTGCTAAGATTTAGCTCAGAATCTTTGATCTTATAGTAGTTATGAACCTTTGATGGCAAGAAGATTCCGACGCACTCGTCATTATCATCATTAATCAAACACTTTTGGGAATCAGTGTGGTCAATGATCCACTTCAAGAGCTCAATGCACGAAAATACTGGAGATCGGCTTTCTACATTGTGCAGATAATACCTGTGAATATTGGGGAGGACGTCATCATCGAGATTCCTCTTTTTAGGATCGCTATGCGGGGTATATTCGAGGGGTTCCTCTTTCTTTATTTTCTTGAAAACTTCTTCCCAGTGAGGAAATGCCATCTTGGCTCCAATACTTGCCTCTGTGTCTCCAAAATCTAGGGGCTAGACAAAAGTCTCCTTGGTGATTCTCTTAATGAAGAATATTAGTTTGGGAACGAAATATAATTTCCTTGCAACTGATGGGGAGGAGCCTTCTCCTACTTCAAATTCCTACATCTTAGGGACTCTTGGCGATTTCCTGGTGGACGAATTCTTCGGAGGCATTATTCCTATAATTTAAAATGTCATTTGAGCATGCATGCATGGCAGCATTGGGTGAGAATATATAAAATGGAGTGCAAAAAACCAATAAGTGAACCCATACCTCTGATGTTAGCTAAGATAACGGTTTTAATACTCAGTGGACTTTGAACACTTCCTGTGGACTGTTAGCTTCGCTCTCTTGTCCACCTTGAACTTCTTGTTGCGCAAAATGGGATCATACATAATGACTCGAAAGGAATATAACTAGGAGATACTATCAGTCATATCAGCTAGTTAATACGAGTTATGAACGCAAATTCAAAATAAACAACTATTGTATTTTTCTGTGGATAATTTTGACTGGTTGACGGAGGAGGCATGGATGGAGATGCATTGTATCAGTGATTTTAACGGTTCCTTTTGATTCACGCATGAGTCAAACACTAATGCACAATTCACGCATTAACTGAGAATTCTAATTGCAACGTACCCACCACACTCCGGGGTTAGCATGTCTCGTCACGTCATGTCACTTAGCAAATGAATCGGGGATCGATTATTATCAGAGTGTGTACTTACATCAATAGGCTATTGATGAAACTTCCGACACCAACGATGTAGGGGTTGGCTATCGGAGGGTTTACTCTTTCTTTAATGCGGTGTGTATTATTACATATTTCTGGCAAAGCCGATTGAATCAGTCTTCGGTAAAATCCTTCCCAAGGTTTATTCATAGGAAAGAAGCATTTCATCAGCCGACGTTGATGAGGGTCGGTAGTCAGCTACTTTGACTCTACAAACGGTCTTCGCCACCATCATCTTCTGCCAATGATGAAATTCTTCTATGAGTCGGGAAAAAAATATGGGTCGTCGATTCCTCAAGTAGTTGTCAAGTATTTTATAGTTAAGATGATTCCTCGTTGTATGTTCAAGTGAACTTTTAATCAATTAAAACGTGAAACATATAAGAGAAGTGAAGGATCGGTTTCAAGCAAAGGCGAAAACGGTCAAAAGTAAACTATAGGGGGGTACCCAAAATGAAATAGTCACAGAACTTTTAGGGTGTGTTGAGCACTCAACACCACACAGATCACCAGCCAATGCAGTATTTGTAGGCCAATAGTAAGATTCAACAAACAATATAGTACAAGTGGATGGGGTTTTTGCAGAAATTCCATCTAGTCATCAAGTATCATAAGGGTATCACTAATAAGTTCGAGAACATGTTTTTAAGGCCACCCACATTCAATATTACAACTTTTGGAACTCTTATGCACATGGATCCTTTGACCAATGATGCATACAAAGAGGCATACACATAATATGAGGACTTCAAGGAGTTGTTTTAGTAGCTATAGGGATAAATTCATGTAGAATAAGGTGACAATAAGGTTGAATATCATCTCCGCAATGGGTTACTTTACAAGCTAGACAAATTTTGTGTTCCTAAAAGTGAAATATTGCAGCTTATCAGAGAGGCTCACACCTCCAAATTTGCAGGACATTTTGATTTTAGGAAGGAAGATGTTAAATTACAAAGGTATGTCCATTGGCCGAGAATGAAAGAATATGTAGCACATTATATAAGTGGATGCATACTTTGTTATACTTGCAAGCCTAGTAATAGAAAGCATGGTCTATACCATCCCCTACCTATACCCACTTGACCTTGGGAAATCATTTCCATGGATTTTGTGGGAGTTTTACCAACAAATAGGAAGGGACATGACTATTTATTTGTGGTAGTTGATAGGTTCAACAAGTTGTGCATTTTTGTTCCTTGTAAAAATTCCATCAAAGGACAAGATACAACAAACATGTTCTTTCAATAGGTCTAGGTTCACTTTGGGATACCAAGGAGCATCATCTCAAATAAGGATACCATATTTCTCAGTGCCTTTTGGACGAAATTTTAAGAGAAGTTGGACACTAAGTTTAAGAGATATACAACATTCCATCCACAGACAAGTGGGCAGACAAAAGTAGTTAATAATACGCTGGTGCAACTTTTGAGGGGTTACAATAAGAATAATTTGAATACATGGGATGAAAATTTAATCTATATTCAACACTCTTATAACAGAGAAGTCCACACTTGTACCATCCCCATTATAATCCCTAGTTTAGTAATGTGTAATGTAGATATGATATATGGTTGTGGGCCAAGCGATGTAATATGTAAACTTGTATATCCAAAATTAATAAATAAAATGTAATTTTAGTTGCATATGGACATGAACAAATACGGGGGTTGATTCATCCACAAGAGAGGAAAGGTCTAAGTGGGTTTTATTCATGAGTTTAAATCCTAAATCTTGTTTCCTAATTTTATTGCTTTGAGTGAACCTTCTATGTATTCCCTTGATTGTAGGAGAGTCAAATTATTGAATAACTATAAGAGTGTGGGTGTGAGAGTCACATCCCATAGTTATTGATAGTTGGGACTGAGTACAATCATCTCGGGGAAAAGTGTGATTCATGTAAGAAAGGAAAGGGGAGGAAATCTGTATGGAGACATAGAGGAGAAGAGGAAATTTTGTATGCATGGGAATTAGGAGACTACGGGAGAGAGAACATGGGAGTTGAGAGGAAAAAATGGTGGACACATTCCATAACTATTTTGGATTTATTTGAGGATGAAGAAGCAATTTTTCAAGCTTGCAGAAGAAGAACATTGTCAGGCCTGTGGAGTGAACTTCTTCTGTGAGAGTTTCACTAGAGTAGAAAGCTTGGTGCTTGTATATTTCCTTGTAATTTTCCTAGCATTTTACATCCTTGTAATTGAGGGAGGTGGAGGAATAGCACAAGGAGGTTCCTGAAAAATGGTGCTATATTTTCCAAGAATTTTGTCTAATTTCTTGGGATCATCATTTTTGTACTCATTAGTAGTTCCCTCTATTGCATAGAAGTGTAATAAATAAGTTTGGTCTCCCTTTTTAATCATTTTTTCCATCCTATTAGAAGAGATTGTTTTTGGGGGAGGACAATTAATTCCTTGTAATTTGTACTTTTCCCCATTTTCATACAATATTATAAATTGATATTGTAAGTTTAATCCAATAGTACCAAGCATGGATAACCATTGGGCCCCCAATACAATATTTTCCCCTCTGACTGGAATAACATTCATAAGATATTTTAATTTTTATTCATTCATGGAGACTTCTACCTTGTGGCATTTCCCATCACATGAAGTAGTCCTATTTCCTAGGATGGAGACTTGAAATTCATAGGCAGGATAAAAGAATATGTTTAATTTCCTTGATATCTTCATATGTATAAATTTATGTGAAATGCCACTATATATGAGCACTCTTAATTTAGTTTTCTTAACATAGCCATAAAATTTAAGGGTTTGGGGTTGAGAAATACCTATCATTGCGGCGATAGAGAATGTCGTACTTGTGTTTTTATTCCCTGACTCATGAGAATTTATTGAGTCTCCATTATTTGTTTCTTCATTGGATGAAGATATGTCCCATGCTTCCTCATCCTTGTCACTATTACTCTTATCTATTTCACAATGAAAAAACTTTTTTTCCTTGCACTTATGGTCGGGTTTCCAATTGGGTGTGTTGCATTTAAAACATTGTTCTTTATCTTGTCTTTTTTATGGTGGTGGTGTCCTTTTGTGAGATAGAAATATATTTGGAGCTAGAATATTTGAGTGAGCACCGTGATGTCTGTTGATATGGTTTAAGTGGATTTTCAATGATTTTGGATTTTTGACGAGCTTGTTCAATATCCTTAATGTCAAGCAATTCGAACTCATTTCAAACATTTCCCTTCAACCCTGAGAATTCTATTTGAAGCAACCAATATTCCAATATATTAGGGACACAAGTGGCTAGCACATGTAGATCCTAAAAAAAATCCTCCAGTCTATTGTACTATTGTAATCAGGCAAGTTTAGCAAAAACTTCATTTTCTTTTCTGTCAAGAAAACATAGGAAGAATTTGTTTTTAATACAACCCAGTCTCTTGCTAGAGATTTGGATTTTTCTCTCCACCATAGGAACCAGTCATGCAATTTCCTTCAGACGTATAGATGAGACATTAAGTTTTTCTTCATCATCAAATATTTGGTAATACCCAAAGTATTGTTTGATTTTATTTACCCATCTTGTTTCTTCTCTTGCGTTTGATCCATCAAATTATGAAACAATAAGTTTCACCCTAGCCATTCCATTATTATATCTTCCCATGTTGGATGATTAATGTGATTGTGGAGGCATCCAATGTGAATTTGAGTTACTGAGGCTTCTATTTCCATTTTCTATTACTTTGAACTTGATTCTCATGTCATTGTAATTTCTATTGCACTTTGTCAATCCTTCATTCAATTTGTTAACTTTGGCATCCAACAAAGTTGTTAATCCTTCGTTCAATTTGTCAATTTTGGCATCCAACGAAGTTAAAAGACTTGAACAAAATTATTTAATACCTTCGCTCAGTTCCAGTGTGGATGATCCACGAGGATATTTATAGTCGACACATTTTAGTTCACTATAGTCACTGTCAAGATGTTCTACACAACAAAGAGCTCACTTTAATATTTATGATGCATTTCGAATGAGGTCAACTGGAATTCATATGCTAGATATATAACTTGTTGAAGAAAAAGGACAAAGTGACAAAAATTCAAATGTAATGATTAATACTTGTTGAGCTTAGGTTCTCATAAATTCATGTATTTTTCATTAGAAAATGAAATTATTTGGTGCAAAATCTAAGAACGCTTTTATTTCCTAGTCTCATGGAGAGTTGATATCTTCATGGATGGTTGAGAGATATGTTCCAACCAATCCCTTGAGATATCCTAGGATCCTAACTAAGGGGATATTGAGAGATTTTGTCTCCTAAAAATATTGAAGTAGTTCTCAGATGGAGACTCTATTTAAACCCCCTTTTTGGAGGTCAAGAAGGGAGAGCTTGTTGATTCATGAGATTTTTTAGTAAAGGAGAAGCAAGTTGTGGGTTTGTTTATGTATATCCCTTTCAAGAAGAATCAATAAAGCAGGTTCATGAATTTCATGGACCCAGAGACGTAACCAAGGGGTCTGGTGAACTTCGTTATCACATTGTTTTCAAAGTTGTATGTGTGTGACGTTGATGCATTCTCACTTGGATAAGTAGAGTTTTATTTAACAATTTTATGTTATTATGTTAATATATTCATTAATAAGGAATTTTTAATCAATCCAATAGTTCTATTCACATGCAATTTGGTCAGCAAAATATTCTTCATTGAAAATTTGGATGTAAGAAAATTCTCACCAAGTTTTCAGATCAAGGGGTATCAGAGAAGATCTGGAAGTTTTGCAGATTTTGAATATCATCATGGGAAAAGGATTGAAGCAAGCAAGACTTCAAGAGGTGTAAGAAGTAAACCAATGCATTCGAGCATAGAATGCATAGCTCAAAAGGCTTCTACAAGTTGAAGAAGAAGAGAAGCAAGAGCTTCAAGAGAAATCTCAGCTTCATGGAGAATTCCTTAATGGAATTATTGAAGAATTGTAGCTCGAATTGCAAGCCAAGGATGGTATTTTGGCTAAGTTGTAGCATGGTGAACGAATGGAGGACAAAGATTCTTCTACTGTGGATGCACAAACCCAAACTGAGTTATGTGTTGAGAGTATTTCTTCATTTTCTCTTTCATCTCAGTATGATAATAATGTTGGCATGAAGCTTCTCACTAAAATGGGATACAAAGAAGGTGGACTTGGCATTAATGGCCAAGTAGTCACTCGTACATTGGAGGTTGTACCAAGACCACCATTTGTATATTCAGGTTATGGAAAGGAAGAGAATGGAGAATGTTCAAAGGTTGTTGAAGAAAAAACCATCTCTTCACCATCATATTCCAAGAAATGAATCAAACTAGCTAGTCCTCATCAAATCAAGGAAAATTGAGAAAGGTATAAAAGTCATTCAAATTCTTTTCTTGTATATAAGAAAAATTATTTTTGCATTACATCTTCTAACCATGATGTAGCCAAGCATCAAACGAAAAAAACTTTTGGTTAAGAAGACAAATGTGTCTATGGGAAGTGAGACAAAGAAGAAACCACACCTTCCAATTCCTCCTATCAAGAATGCACAATTGAATGGAAAATGAAGGAATTATTGCAGTTATTGCAACATCAATGGCCATTGGGAGAAGAAATGTTGGAAGTTGCATCCTGAAATTCACCACAAATCAAGCAGGCAGCTTGTGAAAAATCCTGTAAAAAAGGAGGCTCCATCGACCATTGAAAGAATATGGTTACAAGAAGAAAGTGCTTGGTGTCGGTTGGGTAAGCAAATTCTACAAGTTTTATTTCAGCTATTCTGCAAATTCTTGAGTTATATGGGGGAAAGTATCCCTCTTTTTATGAAAAATGCTCAAAATTTTCCTGACTCAAAATCGAAAAGAAATGGTACCATTGCGAAAATATCATTGAGAGGAATCCGACGAAGCTTAAATTGTCTCAAACAGAGTCTGGATGGAAAAAATTCCACGTTCTGAAATGGCAGGGTCTCCATAGGGTCAACAAGTTGTGATGGAGTTGGTTGGTTGAAGTTCTTTGTTGGCACAGGGAACAAATTTTGGTTCACCTGGAAAATGTTGGTTTTTCTGAGTATAATATAAATAGAAGTTGGATTTGTAGAGATTATGTATGTATTGACTATGAATTTGCAGACTTCTCCAATATGCCAACAATATTGTAGAAACCGAATAGTCTTGAGAAGAGAATGTGTTCATTAAAGTTTCTTGAGTTGAATTGACCACTCAAAGGCCGAGATCGTTGTGATGATTGTGTTTCTTATGGAAAATTCGATGTTTTTATTATGCTGAAAGGCGTACACCTATTGTAAATGGGCACATTTCAACATATTTTAAACATAAATTCCAATCGTATGATTATCAATTGAAAATGTTAGTATTAGTACCTTTCCTATATTCAAAGGAGGGTATGATTCTACATTGGTTGAAATTGTGGGGAAATCCAAAGGAGTGGGTTACGTTGCTCATCAATATATGGGGCTCGCTCCAATGAAATGACAACATGATCAAGGAGATAATCTGTGGAAAGGAGTCGCCCTCTACGCATTGTTTTTCCCCCATAAATCCATTGAAAAGTATAGCAGAGACAACGCTCTAGCTGCAGATTATTTACACTGGAATCCATGGAGAAGTTCCCTGCGAGGGGATGGATAGTTTTTGCATAGATTATCACAATTGCATCACTAATTTCGTCAGTTATATCAATGTCAAGTGCAATAAGAAGTTTTTACTTTACCTCATACGCTATGGAGTTTACCACATCTTCATGCGGATATGGGTGCAATTTAATCAAAACTTCATTGCATTGTTGGCTCTGAAAAACATTTGCAATTTTCAACGACGGGTTTCAACTTGAGAACGAGACAGATGTATGATCGGGCCTCTTGACCATGTTTGTGAGGATTGATATTTTGATGCCAAGAGAGGTAACAAGAAGTGGGTCCATCCTTGGTTAGTGCCACAAGATGGGGAACACTACAGTTGTGAAGGTGGATTTGTATACCTGTGTACTAATTTGGTGAAGCTGCAAACTATAGCCACAACGTCTAAATCGTAATTAAATCACAAGCAGATTTTGGGGGATTCCAAAGTCCATGAGCAGTCCACGCTATTATATTGGGCATGCATGGCGTGAAAAATCCAAATTTGTTCACATTTTGGCCTACACCATGAAAATTGACTCGTTCCACTAGGTGGGTATATCTTCCGTTTGGTATGAGGTGAGTACATGCAATATGAATTTGATACACCTCGTGAAGGCCGTCAAGGAGAGCGTTACAGAATCATGCATCGTGGGATTCTGTTTATGTAGGTGTGGGTGATGCCATTTCCATCGACCCAAGAGGCATGAGCTACAACTTGCAGTTCATAAATTTGGAGGCCATTTTTACCACCTCAAGAACCCTAACATATGTGTCTTATACTCCAATGGCATTGGTGACACAGAGATTATGCAGTCGCTGGAACCGGATGGTCGAATCCAATCTGACAATCTTAATATGCACAAACCAATACCATCAGAGAAAAACATGAAACCTTTGGATGTATGAGTTTCTTCTTTTTTTGTTGCAATGTGTAATTATATGCAGTTTCCGGTGGTGTTTTAGCGGCCGATGTAAGTTATTGAGGTTGAGTTTGTTGGAAATTGTTGTTTCCTTTCTATTGTGTTCATCATTGTCCAAGGCTGCAATCTGTTACATAATAGACAAATATAATGTTTTGTTGTCAGAAATTCCAACATAGATTTTGATGGTGTTAAAATTCATGATGCTCGTTGGCCATGAAGATGAACCATTCTCAATGGAATTGGCATCTAAGAGTACACTAGTGGCAGTGTCGAGGACTAGATTGGAGGTGGAGTTCTTGGACATTACACCGAGTATTGGGTGCCAAAGCACAGTGTCGAGACCACTTATACACATAGAGAAATGTTTGATGTTGAGTCTAAGGTTATATGGAGTTGATAACCATCAGGTCAAAACCTTTTTGATATGGGTACTTTATTATAATTCGCTTCTTGTTCTACTTACTAATGTGGATTTAAACTATAGCTTTTGAAACCAATGGTATTGATGCCATCGGTGTTGTCAAGCAAGGGGTGTTTTGGGAGCTAGCATCATTGTTAGAGTGGGTTTTAAATACCATAGAGTCTACAACTAATTGTTGGCCCTCAACCAAGTTTTGAGGAAACCTTGGTTGGATTTGGCCCACTTTTGGACTTCGACATGATGGTCGAAGATGGAGCACCCAGGCGGAGCTAAGATCGTGGATCTCACTTATTTTGAGGAATATGTAGACCTCGTAAAGGGTCCTCTAGGGTTTTTGTAACAGGTATATGGGATGTTGGCCCATGGGGTTTCCCATGTTTAGGTCTTATTGTAAGAGTTTGTAAAAGTATAAATAAAATAAGAATGTATGGTAGAACTAATAGTCTTTTGAGATAAGTGCAAGTAGTTTGAGTGGCTTTGTGCAAGGGAATGTATGTGTGTTAAGGATTTGTGCTTGATAGAGATCAGTTGGCTCTAGGCCTTGACTTAGTTTTGGAAGGAGGATCTGGTGTTCAGTGCACAGATATCTTATTCAGTGTGAAGCTTGACTCTATGGCTTAGTGCACAAGAGTGGATGAATGTAAGATTCAGAAGAATAATAAATAGGTGAAGCAGTTGGTGGACGTAGCCCCACACTAGGGTGAACCACATATATCTGGTGTCTTATGGTTTGCTTTGTGCAATGTTATATCTGTTATGTTTTTCTTAGTGCTTAGATTAGAATGTGTAATGAATATGTACGTTTTGCTTAAATTGTGTGCTTATATTAAATGCTAGATCTGATCCACAGTGCTAAGTGATAACTGTTTGAGGTGCATAATATTTTGTTATTGTTGTGCTAGATCTATCTTAGATTATGTTCTGCAATGTTAATAAGGTTAATGAACTAATCCATGTAAACTTCTAAACGTTAATAGAATACTCTGAGAAGTGTTATTATCACATATTTGTGTCCCAACCTGGTTACAGACATCTGCGTCCTGTAACCCCCCCTGCTTCTACCTCGGGTGAGATTGTGCCTTCTTTGCAGGTGTTGTTGAAAGGGTCGGTAGTCGGGGTTTTGTTGGTGTATTTTTAAGCGTTGAACTCTAGGTCTGCCCCTGTGCCAACAAATGGTTTCATTGTCGAGACCTGAAATTGTAATTGTTGGGAACTGAAGTAAAGAAAAAGAGAAGCTATGTGTGTAGATATGTTGTTGAAGTGCGCAATACTCTACTTGACTTGCGAAGATTTGTGCCTAGAAAGTAAGTTGATCTGAAGAAAAGAGGTAATATCCAAAAAGAGGTAAAGCTTTGTGCTTTGAAAAGAGAAAGATAAGTGAAAATTTTTGTTTTGAAAGCATGAACTTAAGTATGTTTAATAGATTATGTCCTAGTTTGAAGGCTAGGGTGCAGTTAAAAGAAAGAGTTGATTTGAGTAAATTTAATGGAAATGAAGAAAGATGTGTTATTCCTATGCATAGAAAGAGATTTTGGATTAATAAGTGGATGTAGGAACCTAGAATTTTTTTTTGCAGATTGCAGATCCAACACTATGATCCTAGAGGATATGCACAGTAAATAAAAGGTTGGGGAACATTTAAAATAAAAAAGAGGATTGAAATTGTGTTATAATTGCAGAAGACCGAGACATATTGCTAAGGAATACCTTGGCACAGACCCTATTTGTCTTTGTTGTAAGATTGTTGGTCATGAGGTTGAGGATTGTCCAAGGATGATTGCTAAAGTTGAAGGCATGAACATAAGATAGGAAAACTATGAAAAAAGTCAAGAGACCAAGGGCATATTAGAAATTCATAAAGAGAAAGGGTCAGAGAAAGTTCAAACTAAGATATCACAATTGAAAGAAATGATGGATGCTCACAAAGATGTCAGTTTACCAGAAATCCTGAAAACAAAATAATGCATAAGTGCAAGAATAGAAGACTTCGACATAGACTGTGTCTTAGATGAAGAAACACAAGTGAATATTATGACAAAAGAAACTTGGGAAATTTTGGGAAAGCCTATTGTGGTACCTTCATTGGGAAGGATAAGCTTGTTTAAAGGTAAGATGATAACTTTATGTGGAAGAGTAACTAATATGCATATTATTGTTTAGGGAACATCGACTGGAGAAGAATTTGAAGTCAATAAGTTTGTTGGGGAAAACGCCCATTTCCCACTTTTGTTAGGTAAGACTTGGATTGAGAAGGATCAGATCATAAGGAAAGTAGAGGAAGAAGCTACAGAAAAGAAAAATCAAGAACTAAGGGATTTCATAGCTAGAAAAATAAACTGACTAATAGAAGAACGAGAGGATAAGTCGAAGCAACAAAACAAAGCAATAACGTAGGAGGGACAGAAGGCAAGAGAATCGACTATCAAGGTTGAAATAATGCAAGAAGACTTGAAGGACCTATCTATTCTAGAAAGAAGTACATCCACCCAGGAAGTGTTAAGAAAAGAGATATTAACTTCAGACAATTTGAGGGCACCTCAACAATGCAAAGTCACTACTCTAGGGGAAGATAAGAATAAGAATGGAAAGAGGATTCTAGAAACAGTTAGAGAGACTCAGATAACAAGAAAGAAGTCAAGGAAGCTCAATAAAAAGAAAGCTAAGATGGAAAAGCTATAAGAAGCTACAGAAACTAGATGGAAGACTTCGCAGATTGGAACCTCACAGGAGGCAAGTTCGTAGGATTTGAACCTCGCTGGAACAGCAGGACCACACAGAATTGGACTTCTCCCTGGCGAAGATATATGACCGTTGGAGGTGCCCCAGTCATTAGAATGACACTTCAAAATGGTTAGAAAACTCATTTATGGGCTGTTGGACAAATTTTTGACGTTGATACCTCGCCATAACGGACAAATTTACATTGATGGAAGCATTTCCTGGCCGTTGCAAGATCTGTTATGGTGCCTCGCTTATTTAACTCATCGATCGCTACGTCGGGGCCACTTTTTTCTACCCGTGATTAACTGAGCCAAGAAAAGAATTATCCAAGTGTCGAGATGTGTTATCTGAATTTAGACCTTGCATGTCCGTTTGTCTACCCCGCATGTCCGTACTGCGCCTTCCTCGTCATAGGCTGCAGAATTGGGGGATGAACCAGCCCAATTGAGAAGACAGGCAGATGCAACAGAAGCCCGGTTCTAGAGAGTCTAGGAAGAGAAGGAGAAGGATACAAAATCCTTGAAACAGGAGAAATATGAAGTCCTAGTGAAATTACAAGAAGCACAAGACAATGTAGCAGCCCAGGAAAGTGAGAAAGTAGAGCTTCAGGTGAAGCTCCAAGAGGAAAAGGCCCAGATACAAAGAGAAAAGGAGCATTTGCTCGTAGAGAGGGCCACAATCAAAGAAGCGGTGAGTAAATCATGTCTCTCTGTGCCAGACTTAGAACAGGAAGGGGAAGAGTTGGTCGAAGCTCAAATAGTGAAGCTCGCTGAGACCCTCCAGCAGCTTCAAGCTAGGATAACAGAATTAAAGGCCCAAACAGTACCGAGCACCCCGCAGGAGGTGCGTGACCAGAGGGAGGAGACCACTAAGAACATAGTAGTAAAGATAATATCCCTCACCTCAAAATGAAAACAGTTGAGTGATAGAAGCGCACAGACATATGAACACCTCGTCGAGGATTAGGAGTAGCGCGCATTACATCAACAGATCACTACCCTCTAGGGTAAGGTAATGGAAGTCATGAAGAAGCTACAACCTGTGCAAGATGAAGCCTGCAAGGTGTTTGAAGATATTGATGGACAAGGATTGCAATTGGATCAAGTGGTTGCAATAGTAGAATAGTGCCTGGACGGGCCTGTTGTAGAGAAGATAATCCAGGAGATTGTTGAGTAGGAGGCTTAAGTGAAGCATAAAGTCGAGGCAACTCGAGTTAAGCTTGAGGCCTTTGAAGTAGCATTACCTACACATGATTGACTCGGGATGAGTCACAGGTGAGTGTTGGGGGCCTGTTGGCCCTCAACCAAGTTTTGAGGAAACCTTGGTCAGATTTGGCCCACTTTTGGACTTCGCCATGATGGTCGGAGATGGAGTGCCTAGGCGGAGCTGAGATTGCAGATCTCACTTATTTTGAGGGATATGTGGACCCAGTAAAGGGTCCTCTAGGGTTTTTGTAACGAATGTATGGGATGTCGGCCCATGGGGTTTCCCCATGTTTAAGCCTTATTGTAAGGGTTTGTAAAAGTATGAATAAAATAAGAATGTATGGTAGAAGTAGTAGTCTTTTGAGCTAAGTGCGAGTAGTTCGAGTGGCTTTGTTCAAGGGAATGCATGTGTGTTAAGGATTTGTGCTTGATAGAGAGTTGGCTATGGGCCTTGACCTAGTTTTGGAAGGAGGATTTGGTGCTCAGTGCCCAGATATCATGTCTGGTGCGAAGCTTGACTCTGTGGCTTAGTGCATAGGAGTGGATGAATGTAAGATTCAGACAAATAATAAAGAGGCGAAGCGGTTGGTGGACGTAGCCCCACACTAGGGTGAACCACGTATATCTAATGTCTTATGGTTTCCTTTGTGAAATGTTATCTCCGTTGTTCTTTGCTTAGTGCTTATATTAGAATGTGTAATGAATATGTATGTTTTTCTTAAATGTTGTGCTTATGTTAAATGCTAGATCTGATCCATAGTGCTAAGTGCTAACTGTTTGAGGTGCATAATCTTTTGTTATTACTGTGCTAGATATATCTTGGATTATGTTATGTGATGTTAATAAGGTTAATGAACTAATTCATGTCATCTTCTAAGCATTAATAGAATACTCTATGAAGTATTAGTATCACAGATCTATGTCCCAGCCTGGTTACAGACACCTGCATCATGTAACTCCCCCTGCTTCTACCTCAGGTGAGACTGCGCCTACTTTACAGGTGTTTCTAAAAGGAATGATAGTCGGGGTTTTGTTGGTGCATTGTTAAGCATTTAACCCGGGGTCTTCCCCTGTGCCAACACTAGTGGACATTTTATTTTTCATTGTGACTTGAAGATGAATGTTTCCAAATGGAATTTTGTAGCCACTTCTGTGTGAGAGGAATTATTTTTCCTAAATTCCATATTGGGAAATCATTGTAAACTTGGCCATGAGTATTTTATAAACTCTTGTAAAGTATTTAAAAATATGTAATACAGGTACCATTGGCTATGTAATCCAGATATCATCATATACAAGTTGCAAATTTATGCAGATGTGGGATTTTCATTTTGAGATCAGAAGAATAGAGGTGAATGAGACAATGGATGTGCCTTTTCATGACATTTTCTTTACAATAGGTTGCAGGTGTTGGATTTGCATTATGTTTCTGAAGTGCATGGGTGAAGGAATACTAGAATGTTCCTTTCAGGGACATTTGCATGCAGTTGATGTTGGATTTATGATTAAAGTTGGTAATTTTGGAGACCAAAATTTTTATCCGTGGGAAGGTGTGATCCACGAGGATCTTCATAATCAACACGTTTCAGTTGACTATATTCATTGTCAAGATGTTATACAAAACAAAGAGCACACCTTAATCTTTCAGATGCATTTCGAATAAGATCAATTGGACTTCATATGCTAGAGATATAACTTGTTGAAGAAAAAGGACAAAGTGACAAAAATTCAAATGTAATGATTAATACTTGTTGAGCTTAGGTTCTCATAAATTCATATATTTTTCATTAGAAAATGAAATTATTTGGTGCAAAAGCTAAGAAGGATTTTAGTTCCTAGTCTCAAGGAGAGTCTCATGGAGAGTTGGGATCTTCATGGATGGTTGAGAGATATGCTCCAACCAATCCCTTGAGATATGACAGGATCCTAACTAAGGGGATCTTAAGAGATTTTGTCTCCTAAAAATATTGAAGTAGTTTTCAGACAAAGACTCTATTTAAAACCCATTTTGGAGGTCAAGAAGGGAGAGATTATTGATTCATGAGATTTCTTAGTAAAGGAGAAGGAGGTTGTAGGCTTTGTTGGCCCTTGGTTATGTAAGGAAGTGAAGTTTAAGGAATAAAGGCGAATTACGAACTGCGTGGAAGGAACATAAACCGAGGAAGTGTCGAAGTGGTTAAAGAAGCAGAAAAGAAGGAGCGAAGCGAAGGAAAAGCTAGTTGTTGCAAGAGAAGATCAAGGAAGATAAAGCAGTAAAGAAGAAGGATAGTGGACAACTCAACAAGCAGAAAAGGACATCAATGAGTGGTTTGGAGCACCTCGTGGAAAAGAAGGAAGGACAGGCTGGCGAAGACCTTAAAACATGGGTCAAGTCAATCTAGGGTTTTGGCACCTAGGGTTTTGGATTTAGGGTTTTGACACTTGGGCTTTGGTCTAAGGTTGTTCGAGAGTCATGTAATGTATAAATAAAGGTCTAGAAGACCTAGGAGGGTTCATTCTAAGTTGGTTCTAGTTTGAATGTTGGTAATTGTTGATTATTGTTGTTGAGAACAGTATGGAGACTGTATTGTAAGATCTTCGGCTGGGTGTGAAGATCAACCCTGCAGCTGGATGCGTAGGGAGGGAAGAGAAAGAGAGAAAGAGAGAGAAATATATGTAGCTAAGTGCATGGATAGAACTATATGTTTTCATATAATATATCAAGAAACACAATTTTGTGGATGTAGCCCTAGGGAGAGGGTGAACCATGTATATCTTGCTATTCTTTGTGATTGATGTTGTGTTATTTTCCATCTGATATACTGTTCTTGCATTATTGTGTTAGATTAGAGATATAACTTGCGAAGTAATCTTAGGAAGGGTAAGGAATATCTATATTGTTGTGTGTTGTTGTCCTGGATCCACTTTGGATTTCCTTTGGTTGTAGACACATGTGTCCTTCAACCCCCTATTGCTACTTCGGGTGAGATTGCATCTGCTTCATAGGTGTTGCCAAAAGGGCCAATAGTTAGGGCTTGTTGGTGCACTGTTATAGCTGAACCATGGGTCTGCTCTTGTGTCAACAAATGGTTCTGTTGTCGGGACCGAGATATTTTTGAGGGAATGTCAAGGTGGTTTCCATCGAAGACAAAAATTCAGAAGTGGATAGAAGAAAAAGAAAAGGACTTCACTGAAGCTCAGAACACGAATCCTAGCATTAGTACAGAATATTGATTGGGAAGGTACATCTTCACTGACATACATGAGATTTTCTTTAGAGGATTTCATAAGGAGTTATACGAGTGGTTAGCCAGATTAGCAAATAGCCAGTTTGAGATCAGATCTAAACTACCTCTGGTTTGGATAGCAACGTTGATCAAGAAGGCTAAGAGAGTTGATAACGTTGTGTCTAGTGCAGTGGATCTCTGGTTTGATAGCACTATTAGAGGGTACATCACTGAGTTCGCTATTGATAGAGTCGAATTGTATAGTTAAGTAGAGAGGTATTTCTTTAAGGGACCTAGAGGAAAATTCCTACACTTTTTGAATCTGAGGATTAAGATGTTATTGCATGAGAAGAATATCCTGAAGATACAGTGAAGCTAATGTTCAAGAATTTAGACAGCAACAATGACACAGAGGATGGACTCATGCACAGTGGGAGACCGTTTAGAGAGGTTCCTCTTGCGAACCTATTTAAGAAAAAAATAAGGAGATGAGGGATTCTATAGTGGAGAAGAAGAAGATCTAATAGACGAAGAGTACTCAGAGTCTACAAGAACAGAGGAAGTACAGATCGAAGAACTTCATTGAGGAGAGCTAGAAACTTCAGGAACTCCGCCTACTTTCGAAGTAAGTACTATTACTCCTCATGTTGTTTTAGCTGCATTAAGTAACCAGAGTAATCAGAGTACTATTACAAGCAGTTTAGCACATACTTAGTCAAGAACCCAAGGAAGATCTATGGCAGGTGAAATGAGGTTACCTATATTTAGAGGAGATGGATCTGAATATCCTGACTAGCATTGGTTCTTATGAGAATCTGTATGGAGCATCAAGCAATTCATTGATAAAGTTGTTAAGAGAAATCAGCTTAGTACTACCTTGAGGGATCGCGCATTGAACTAGTACATGAAGTTTTTTTTAGGACCTGGACAACCTAAACTGTTGAATGACATTAAGACTGTGTTGAGTGCAGAATTCAAGAAACCTAAGTTAGAGTAACAATGCATTACAAAGCTAAAAGAGATCAAGCAGAAGGTCATTGAACCTATTTGGGAGTTTGATCAGAGATTTAAGACTTTGAAAGGTCGTTTAAGTTTCCAGATCCCAGATGAAGAGAATAAAGAATGGTTCATTGTTTCTCTCCTGCCACACATCAGAGTTCCTCTGATGCAATAGAAGGTTGCTTCTCAGGCTGAAGCACTAGAGATCACCATGAAACTAGAAGCAACCCCTGTAGGCGAATCCAGCCCAGGTATGAATCAAATCTTGAATCAGTTAACTTGTTTATCCTTACAGGTCAAGGATATGAAGAAAGATAAAGGAAAAGAGAAAAGTGAATATATCTAGTGTATCATATGTAAATCAAAAGGCCATGAGAAAGAACATTGTCCTCTATTTCATGAAAACTTGGCTTCTGGAGAGCCTATCCCTTTGAAGCAAGATATTGTACCCTGGTGCGAGGTATGCAGAACTAGACATCACCCTGGTGAATGTTATTATATGCAAAAATATGTCCAGACAACTACCAATATTTACTAAACATTCTGTAAGTTTGTGGGACATGATGAGAAGTATTGTAGGGACTATGATCTCATGCATGAAAGATCAAGGGATACATATAGAATTCAAGGAGAAGTATAGCAAGAAGGAAATAATGTGTAGTTCAACTCCCTAGGAAGATGAAACTTCAACCCTCGTGGTGGATTCAGAGGAAGAGGACGAGGAGGAGGAATGGGTTGAGGTAGAGGTCATATTATTTTCTATAACTGTACAAAACCAGGACATTTGGCAAGGGATTTTCAGAACCCTTGTGCCACTTGCAACTATTTTTATTTGTTTTATCATGTGATTGAATATTGTCCAGTATTGTTAGCCAAAATCCAGGAGAGACGAGGAGGAAACCAGCAAGTTCAACTAATATAAACATAACCTCATGGTGAAGACCCCAGAGTCGATGTTATTACTAAAGCAGGCACTGTTACAAGAGAATACAGAGTGACTTCAGGAAATACTGCAGAAGGATCAAGGATTAGAAGAGCTACAGAGAAGGCAAAGCTGTTTGATCCAAGAAGAGAAAGGCATACTTTTGAGGAAGCAAGGAAAGAATTTGTAGAATGACAAGCTTCTTCATCTAAGGCACAACTAGAAGTAAGGGAATGTGAAATTCCACTAGCATTTGATTAGTCTGCTATAGCTAGACAAGGAAAAGAGGTAAGCAAGATAATGGAATTCTTATATACATGTATTAATTTGAATAAAGATGAAAAGGCTGTACAGGAGCTACAACACCTAGTAAGACAGCATGAAATTGGTAAAATAGATCCTATGTTAAGTAGAGTTGTGAATCAAGTATCAAGGAAAAGAAGGACAAACAAGGAATTACACCTTAGTGCTCAGATTGGAGACTGCGACGTGGACTATGTGATCCTCGACTTAGGATCAGAAGTGAATGTTATGACGAAGCAGACTTGGGCACTGATGGGAAAACCTAGACTGATTTATTCCCCTATCAGGCTCAGGATGGCTTATCAATAGGTTGTAAGCCCCTTTGGAAGACTAGAACATGTCCCTGTAGACGTCGATGGGGTAAGGACATTTGAAGACATCGAAGTAATTGAGATTGTTGATGATAGTTTTCCTTATCCTACGCTTTTATGGATTGATTGGGATTTCAAAAATTCGACCATTGTTGACCTAAAGAAGAGAAGGATGAAATTTGAGGGTAATGGCCTTAAAGTCATCGCACCTATGGACCCACAATTCGACCGTTGTTGACCTAAAGAAGAGAAGGATGACATTTGAGGGTAATGGCCTTAAAGTCATCGCACCTATGGACCCAGATGAAGGTCACAGATACACAGAACGTATTAGAGAAGAAGATCATGCATATGAGCTAGAAAACATCTACAAACTGACAGAAATACATCAGGACTACATTAATCCTACAACAGATGGAAATATCAGCTGGCGAAGTGAAAGTGCATGTTCATCAGATTCGGAGGAAGCCCTAGAAAATTGGCAGAATAGAATGTATGAAGTCTCCACATGGCGATGTGCCATATTGACCAGAGTAGTTCGTTGGATTGGCACCGAAGTAAGAAATCTTCCAACATTTGATGGTTTGAATCATTTAGAGACATTTCTAGCTGAATTCGAGAAAATTATACCAGCACAATAGAGGATGTTCTCACTGGATGGAGCCTTGAAAGCCACACAAACTAGATGGTGGGGAACACACAAGAATAACATCACATAATGGGTACAATTTTGCACCTTATTTACAGTGTTCTTTTCAAACCAAGAAGAGGGATCGGAAGTTTGGTACACAAGTCAGATTTTTCCTTAGGACCACATGCGAAGTTGTGAGGAGGCTTAGAGCAACACTCCTAAAGAACAGTGGGTGCATAAGTTCATTAACACCTTGGATACTATGCCTATCAATTGGTATCTTCAAGCAGAACTGTGCCTCATCACTACATATTGGTATCAGAACTTTATAGCTACATTTTTAATTGAGATTCAGTACCCTGCAGTCGATCAGGCTTTACAAATTGTGAGGCAAAATGTCTTTGAAGAGACACCTAACCTCCCTTTTTCCCAAGAAGGAGATGAATGGACTGCACCTCTACAACAGTTACAAGACTACTACAATATTAATGTTGATGAGGATGATGACCCTAGGGATGTAAACATTTTAGAAACTGAGAAACAAAGAGACATAGAAGGACCAGGAATTGAATTACCCTTTGTGGGACAACCCATTAAAATTAAGAAGGTTAATATTGGAGCATAGAAAACACCTAAGTTAGCAAATGTTGGAGACTATTGGGATGATGCTACTATTATAAAGATCACATAGCTATTACATGAACATCAGGACTTGTTTCCAACCAAGTTCATAGATATGAAGGGCATTAAAGGACCCATGGGAGAAATGAACATCCCCTTGAGAGAAAATGAAAGACCTATCAGGCAAAGACCTTACAAACTGAATCCAAATATAAGCAGAAAGTTAGGATTGAATTGGATAGAATGTTGGAAGAAGGAATTATAGAACCTGTTGAAGAATCTGAATGGATTATCCCTATGGTGGTCCAAGACAAGAAGTCAAGATAAATCAAAATTTATGTAGATCTAAGGAAACTGAATGATGCATGCCTACATGACCCCTTTCCTACACCCTTTACTGATGAAGTGCTAGAGAATGTAGGAGGATAGGAGGTCTACTCATTCACGGATGGATTTTCAAGTTATCACCAGATCAGAATTGCTAAGGAAGATCACCATAAGACCACATTTGCAACAGATTAAGGGTATTTCTAGTATATTGTGATGCCTTTTGGGTTTAAGAATGCACCAACCATATTTTCCAGGGTGGTGGTCGAAGCGTTTAAGGACTTTCTACACAAGTTCTTGGAAGCCTATTTTGATGATTGGATTGTCTTTAGCCTACTAAAAGACCATATTGAATGTTTAATATTGATGTTAGATAAGTGCAAGCAATGTCAGATTGCCCTGAATTTGAAAAAGTGTATTTTATTTTCACCTTTTGGAGTGTTGCTAGGGAATATTGTGTGTAAGCATGGGTTCTTGGTGGATCCTTCCAAGATTGTCATCATTGTTGATCTACCTCCCCCTACTTTGGTCGGACATCTGCGCACTGCGTTAGGGCACACTGGATACTATAGAAAGTTTATTAAGGGATATGCATAGATAAAAGAACATATGGAGAAGCTATTAAAGAAATATAGTAAGTTCCAATGGACAGAGGAATGCTAGCAGAGCTTCAACACACTAAAATAGAAAATGGTCACTGCACCCATCTTGGTTTTTCCCGATTGGAGTAAGGAGTTCAATGTTCATGTCGATGCTTCGTCCATTACATTAGGAGCATTTTTAGCATATCCGGGTGCAAGAGACATTGACCACCCTATAGCCTTTGCTAGCAGGAAGCTTTCTACAACTAAAAGGAACTATACTACAACCGAGAGAGAAGGCTTAGCTATGGTATATGCACTGCAAAAATTTAGACACTATTTGCTGGGAGGACATTTTAAGATGTTCATTGATCATTCTGCATTAAAGTACTTAGTCAACAAGCCAGTGTTGGGGGGAAGAATATGAAGATGGATACTACTATTCTAGGAGTATGATTTTGAAATTGTGTTCAAGCTAGGAAGAATGAACAAAGGACCTGATCACTTATCCAGGTTGGAACATGGAGAGGAACCTACCAGTTTGGAGGATACTCTACCAGATGAACAGTTGTTGGTCATCAAAAAATTCAACAATCACTTCACCGAGATAGTTCATTTCATGTCCACGGGAATGGCACCTCGCAAATACACAGTCATTCAGAAGAAACAGTTGGTAGTCCATGCTGCAAATTTTCAACTCATAGCTAGACAATTGTATAAAATGGGACCAAACGAGATCTTGAGGAGATGGGTTATGGAGGCAGAAAGACCAGTGATTCTTACAGAAGCACATGAAGGCATCTCAGGAGGACACTATGTAGGGAAAGAAACAATGTAGAATATTCTCAAAGCTAGCCTCTAGTGGCCTACTTTACATAAGGATGCTAAGTAATACTACAGAACCTGCGATGTATGTAAAAGAGTAGGAAAGCCTTCTAGATGGGATGAGATGTCTTTGGCACCAAAATTAACATTACAAGTATTCGAGAAATGGGCCATTGACTTTGTGGGACCTATTAACCCACCAGGAAGGTGCACATGAGCGAGATACATTATCACTACGACATAGTATTTGACCAGATGGACATAAGAAAGAGTAGTTAAGGACTATAGTGCAACTACAACTACGCAGTTCATCTTTGAGGATATTATAACCAGATTTTGATGCCCAAAGATCCTCATGAGTGATCAAGGCACACACTTCATCAACAAAACTATTGAAGCCTTGACTCAGGAATTCGAATTTCACCATTAGAACAACACTCCATACCACCCACAACCGAATGGTACAGTCAAAGATTTCAATAATATCTCAGAGACAACGTTGACTAAGATTTGTAGTGTTAACAGAGATGATTGGTATTTAAGAATTCCAACAGTATTATGGGCTTATAGAACTACTTGCAAGAAGTTAACAACAAATACTCCATTTAATCTAGTATATGGCTTAGAAGCAATTGTACCTATGGAATACTTGGTTCCTAGTTTAAGAATTGCAGCATTTACAGGTATGGATGACACTGGCGTTGTTCAAGACATGATTGCGCAGTTGCTTGAATTGGAGGAACACGGGTTCATTGCAGGATTTCATCAACAAGTACAAAAAGAATGAGAAAAGGCTTACCATGACAGACATATCAGGAGGAAAGAAATTAAGCACGGGGATTTTCTCATGTTATATGACAGTAAGTTCATAAAGAATCCAGGGAAGTTCGGGACACATTGGCTTGGGCCATTTGAGGTTTTCTATGTTACAGAAGGAGGAGTTGAGGAGTTGAAGACCCTTAATGGAGAATGGAAGGATGGATTAGTGAATGGGAGCCGGTTGAAATTGTATTATGGAAACCAGTTGCTTCACAAATCTCAGTAAAAGAAAAGAAAAAAGGGTCTAGGTACCAAGTGCAATTGAAATTGGGTACCAGACACAGAAAAGATAGTCTACATAAGATAAGGAGGGACAGAGCAGAAATCACAGGCTTCTCCATGTAGTCTACAGTCGAAGTAAAATAGAAGGTCCAGTTTTGGAGTGACTTAGGACAAGTCACATGTGAGTATTGGGGGCCTATCGGCCCTTGGTTATGTAAGGAAGTGAATTTTAAGGAATAAAGGTGAAGTACGAACTACACGGAAGGCACATAAACTGAGGAAGGGTCGAAGTGGTTAAAGAAGCAGAAAAGAAGGAGCGAAGTGAAGGAAAAGCTAGCCATTGGAAGAGAAGATCAAGGAAGATAAAGCAGTAAAGAAGAAGGGTCGTGGACAACACAGAAAGAAGAAAAAGACATCAACGAGTGATTTGTAGCACCTCGCGGAAAAGAAGGAAGGATAGGCTGGGTGAAGCCCTTAAATCATAGGTCAATTGGACCTAGGGTTTTGGATTTAGGTTTTTGACACCTAGGCTTCGGTCTAAGGTTGTTCGAGAGTCATGTAATGTATAAATAAAGGTCTAGAAGACCTACGAGGGTTTGTTCTAAGTTGGTTCTAGTTCGAATGTTGGTAATTGTTTATTATTGTTGTTGARAACAGTATGGAGACTGTATTGTAAGATCTTCAGTTGGGTGCAAAGATCAACCTTACAGTTGGGTGTGCAAGGAGGGAAGAGAAAGAGAGAAAGATCTGCAGCTAAGTGCGTAGATAGAACTATATGTTTTCATCTAATATATAAAGAAACACGGTTATGTGTATGTAGCCCTAGGGAGAGGTTGAACCACGTATATCTTGTTGTTCTTTGTAATTGATGTTGTGTTATTTTCCATCTGATATACTGTTATTGCATTATTATGTTAGATCAGAGATATAACTTGTGAAGTAAGCTTAGAAAGGGTAAGGAATATCTAGATTGTTGTGTGTTGTTGTCTTGGATCCATTTTTCATTTTCTTTAGTTGTAGACACATGTGTCTTGCAACCCCCTATTGCTACTTTGGGTGAAACTGCATCTGCTTCGCAGGTGTTGTCGAAAGGCCCAGTAGTTAGGGCTTGTTGGTGAGTTGTTAGAGTTGAACCCTGGGTCTACCCCTGTGCCAACAGGATTTTTTATGCATAGCCCTTTCAAGAAGAATAAATAAAGCAGGTTCATGAATTTCATGGACCTGTAGACGTAGCGAGGGGGTCTGGTGAACTCTGTTATCACATTATTGTCAAAGTTGTAAGTGTGTGATGTTGATGCATTCTGACTTGGATAAGTAGAGTTTTGTTTACAAGCATACACAATAATTTTGACAATTTGATGTTATTATGTTAATGTATTCATTAATAAGTAATTTTTAATCAATCCAATAGCTCTTATACAGATGTAATTTCATCAACCAAAATTGCGTTGTCATATGATCCTCATACCCTCCTCTCTAGTTCTTGCAGGTAAGGATTCTTTTAACCTTGTATTTTAATTTTATATTAATACTTTAATATAAAGTAATTAAATATGAATTCCCAATTTTTAAACACTCCTTATGAAATACTTCTCCTTCTATATCACTTGACTTTTATTTCTTCCTTTTTATTTTATATCTTCAATAATATTATATATATTTAAAAAAAAAACAGGAGCCAGTGATTTACCAAAACCACGGCCCAAGGAAATACCATGAGCCAATGGTTTACCAAAACCATCAGACAAGGCAATACCATGGTCCCAAAACCATGGGACAAGGCAATACCATGGGCCAATGGTTCACCAAAACCATATTCCTGCAAACCACCAATGGTAAAAAAAAATTACCCTTTCTTCTTCTTTTTTCTTTTTTCCTTTTCTTTTTTACTTATTTTCCTTGTATCATCTTCTCAATACCATGGGAAATTACCATGGGTTTTTTGAAACCATGCTATGATACCAATTGGAAGCTATAGAAAAGATATATATAAAAATGTATATATACAATATTTTTTGTTTTTTGTTAGATGTTCATTAAGATTACAAAAACGTGTATAAATACAAGTAAATAAGTAAAGTCACGTATTTTAGACAATTGAACGTGAATTTTACATTAAGAATATAATTAATTTAAACATAATATAATAAAGTATATTAGAGATACTTCCTATATAACTAAGGGTATGTGGAAGTGATATTTCGTATACAAGTATTGTATGATGTGGTACCACTAGAAGGGGTGCCAACAGGTTTTACAGGGTTTCCATCAATGTGATTCCACTTGTATTTCCTACGTGCATTCTTCCCTAACCATAGTTTTACCCACTAAATGACACATCATTGTGTTATTTAAAGATGCCAAAACACATTTCTAAAAAAAATAAAAATTTAGGAGCTTGTTGACCTAAGAAAAAAACTCTTAAACTCTAATCCTCTAACTTTTCTCTTTCAGTCCCGTACACAAACAACACCTGCAATAAGAATTTATATGTACTACATGGATTAAAAAATGTTACCAAAATACATCTGTGTCATAGGAATATTGAATATGTTATAGGAAGCTTCAATATTGCATCTACTGAACCATTCTATATTGACAGACACTGTCTCTTTCTATGTTCACATTCATATTCATTTAGCCTATGAAAATTCTCTAGATCTGGAACATAGTTTCAATAGAATAGTTATACTTAAAAATTCATCTTCGTGTAGCTTAAGCATAGATATAACCTTTTGAATGGCTTAATCCACTCCCAAAACGATTGAACTTCCACCAACTCACAGATTATGATCACACTTTCCATGTTCTTCTCCAATTGATAGTTATCTTGATATTTTCATTTGGATCCTTCATTCGGTGTTCTAAATTTAGGGTATCAAGAAGACAATGCATTTTTGAGGGTAATTATTCTCCATTATTGATAACCTTAATCCAATAACCATCTAACTAGCCTCTATTGTGAGCGTACCAAGAAAAAATCACAAATATGGGTCGTATTCATCCATGTCATAACTCATTTCCTTATTTCTAAATAACAAATTTTCTTGACAATGGAAATATGAAATAGTCCATTCAAACCTTGGAGCCGTGAATGCCTTTGTTGATCCACAAGGGGAATCAACCTCTCTTGATAGTCGAAACTTAATCTCTTGATGAGTTTGACAAATCACAAACTAGTTAACACATATATAAATCACTCATTCTTATAATACCCTTGTATGGTCGATATCAAAAGGGAACATTTACAATTACAAGAAGGAAATCATCCAAACATTTTCGATTTCACAAATCATAAATTAATAGAACTTAAATTCAAACCCATCCAATATTTTTTTCACAAAGATTATTCCCTCGCCATTCAATCGTTACAATTTCATGTTCCAACGCCATCAAATCATGATCAAGCCACTCACATCATTCATATGAAATCACTTTCAGATATTGTAAATACAGAGAATTAGTTCTGATAACAACATTTATTTTTAGAAAATAGACAACAAAAAGGAGAATACAGTACCAAATTTATGCAACATGATTTCATTAAACAAAAATTGCTTCTACATCATTACATCATTTCTATTTGGATTGATTATACATGGTTTGAGAAATTCTTATCCCCTTGCCTTCTCCCTCATGCTTGAAGGCTTGAAATGCAAATATATGCACAGAAGACTAAAACCTTAATTCGTTTCAGATCCTAAATTAACTCCTAAGATCTCTTAGATCCACGAATTATGATAACAAGATAGATTTGTTACACACTTTTCAACCAACCAAATTAACTAACCTCATCATCTAATGATTCAACCTTTCATAACTTTGAATAGGTATCTACAACTCATCTCTTCTAGAAATCATCTAATAACTTAGGAAATTACAAATTATTACATTTTTAGGGAACCCATTCCTTTGGTAAAGGTCAAGACCTCATGGTCATAAGTATTCAACTTTCCTCTTCCACCCAGATCTCTTACTTTATTATGTTGTCGTTCACTTGTTTTTTTGTCCCATTTTTCCATTATTGTTTGTAGTCTTCCAGGATCCCATACTTTGCTTTGTTGTCCAATTACCTTGTATACAAAATCATTTTCAGCGAATTGTAGTGTGTTGTTAATTCCTTGCTTCATTCCATTGTACATTTCTTAGGAATCTTCTTCAAAGGTTTTCATAACTTGTCAATGTCAAATGTCTAGATATGTCCTTTGTTGATGCATGTCATCAATATTTCTCATACCCTGCTTTGTTTCTGCATAAAAAAATTCTATAGTCCTTTCCATTTCTTCACCATATTCATTATTTTAGATTTCAAGTTTTTCATAGATTCTACTATCCTCACCCCCCTGAGGATACTATTCACTTTTCAAAAAATATATTTGTCCATGCATATTTGACATCACCTTAGAAAAGTATTTATATGGAAGGGTTATAAGAACTCCTTCTCCATATCCTTCATCACTTGTATGACGTGCAACCATACAAAAATCATTAGTTTTAAGAACATGAGACTCCATGGCCCCTCGCTGAGACATTTGAAACCATTCCCTTATGTTGATATGAACTTTCCCAATAGTTCATAAGACTCTCATCCAATCCCTCATCAACATCTCCATCTTCCTCTCCAAGGATTACTCCCTTATCTAGTTCACAAAAGTGAACTGTTGGTCTTACTTCCAAGGACTTTTTTCACTCAACTTCTCTGAGTTATTCCTCTCTCTCCTTCCAAGCATTCATATTTTTCATCAAGATATGTATCATCTTACTTAAGAATAATTTCTCTATATGCCACTTGACCTTTTTCCTCACATTTTATCCATGACTCTGGTCTTCTTCAAATTTCCTATATAGCATATGTGTTATGTTACTAATTTGTTCCTTTGAATTAGAAAGGTCTCTATCAAACTCCTCTTGAATCATCTTCTTTATTCCAACTGATTTGGCATCCTCTTTCTTCTTGTTGTGGCTTCTTCCTAAAACCCTAAAATGACTATCAATAGTCATATCCATCTCCTCCTTTTGTGAACTTATCTTTTCCACTGTGAACTTCATCAAGCCTCTCCTCTGTAGTTAGTATCTACACCTTGCCACTCATACCTCATCAATATTTCCTCATGATATTCACCTCTTGGTATCCTTTCGATTATGTCTCCAATAACCTTATGACCTTCCCCGATCCTTCCCATCTTCTTCCCTCATACTCACTTTCCTTTGAGAACTTCAATTTTTCTCCTTATTCTATCAAAACATTACTATCTATAAGAATTTGGCTACAATTTTATTGTTGCTACCTGTCAAAACACATACATTATTATTACCAAAATTGACTACAAAGAATAAACTCATTTACCTGCAAGATATTCTCCAAGATATTTTCCTTTAAACATTTGTGTATCCATCCATATTCACCAAGATCTCTGATCCATTCTAGTTGTTCATAAAACTTTTAAATAATTTATTTTTCCCTCAACAACACGCGGGATTATTCCTTCTCTGATACCACTTGATGCAGGGAAATACAACCTTGCTCTAATCCTCTAACTCTTGTCTTTCAGTATCATACACAAACAACACCTACAAAAGGAATTCAAATGTGTTGCAGGGATTAACAAACGTTATCGAAATACATCCATGTCAAAGGAATATTGAATATGTTACAGGAATATTCAATATTGCATCTACTGTGTCATTCTATATTGACAAAATCTATCTCTTTCTATGTTCACATTCAGACTCATTTAACCTATGAAACTTCTCTAGATTTGGAACATAGTTTCAAGAGAATAGTCATACTTACAAATTCATTTTCTTGTAGCTTAAGCAAAGATCTAACCTTTTGAATGGCTTAATCCGCTCCGAAAACAATTGAACTTCCAACTCACAAATTCCAATCACAGTTTCCACATTCTTCTCCAATTGATAGCTATCTTGATATTTGCATTTGAATCCTTCATTCACTATTCTAAATGTAGGATATCAACAAGACAATGCATTTTTTGAGGGCAATCATTCTCCATTCCTAAAATCGATAAACTTAATCCAATAAATATCTAACTAGACTCTCTTGTGAGCATACCAAGAAAACAATGATACATATGGGTTGTATCATTCATAGCTTTGGGTGCAGTACTATCTCAACCAGGGGAAGGAGACATAGATCACCCAATTTATGTTGCAAGCAAGAAGTTGTCAATAGAATAAAAGAATTATACTACCACGAAATGAGAAGGATTGGAAATGGTATATGTGCTACATAAATTTAGACATTATTTATTGGGTTCTCATTTTAAGATGTACATAGACCATTCTACATTAGGATACTTAGTGAAAAAGCTAGTTTTGGGGGGGAGAATATGTATATGGTTGTTGTTATTCCAGGAATATGATTTTGAGGTTGTGGTTAAACCAGGGAAGTTGAATGGAGGACCAAATCACTTATCGTGCATACTATCAGAAGAAAATACAGGGAATGTAGATGAAATCTTGTCAGATGCACAATTATTTGCAGTTACAATGGTGGATAACTACTTCATAGACATTGTGGATTTTTTAATTATAGGAATGGTCCCATTAGACATGACAATTGCGTAGAAGAAATAGTTAGTAGTTAAAGAAGAAAACTATTAGTTAGTTGCAGGGAACTTATACAAGTTAGGATTCGATGGAATATTGAGGCGATGTGTGTTAGAACATGAAATGCCAATGATAATATCAGAAGCACATGAAGGAACCACTAGAGGACATTACTCAGGTAAGAAAACCGCCAAGAATATTTTTTTTGTAGGGCTTTGGTGGCCCACACTTCATAAGGAGGCTAAGGAATACTGTGAGGCATGTGATGTTTGTCAAAGAGTGGGAAAGCCATCCAGAATGGATGAGATTCTTTTACACCCACAGGTTACATTGCTAGTGTTTGATAAATAGGAAGAAGATTTTGTTGGACCAATCAACTCATCAGTAAGAAGATCAGGAGCTAGGTACATAATCATTGTGACAAACTATTTGACCAAATGGGAAGAAGCAACATCAGTCATAGACTACACTGCAGAGACTATTGTGAGGTTTCTATTTGAGGATGTAGTTACACGATTTTGATGCCCATGCATTTTACTTAGTGATAAAGGAACACACTTCCTGAATAAGACAATTGCAACATTGAATGAGGAATTTAAAATTCATCAACAGAGGAGCACGTCATATCACCCTCAGGCCAATGGGATAGTAGAATATTTTAATAAAATTTTGGATAATGCTTTGATAAAGATATGAAATGTAGGGAGAGATGATTGGGACTTAAGGGTTCCTGCAGTATATGGGCATACATGACTATGAGAAAAAAATTGACAAGACAGGAACCTTTTAGGTTGGTCTATGGCCAAGAAGTAGTGATGTCGATGGATTTTATTGTGCCTAGCCTATGCATTGCAGTGATTACTGATATTTTAGATTTTGGAGCAGTATAGGAGAGATTGTCACAATTGGTGTAGCTTGAGGAAGATCACTTTGTTGCATGGTTTCATCATAAAGTTAAGAAGGAAAGAGAAAAGGAATAGCATGATAGACATATTAAGCAGAAAAAGTTTCAAGTAGGGGACCTAGTATTACTTGATGAAAGTGATTTTACGTAGCATCCGAGAAAGTTTTGAATAAATTGGTTAGGACGATATTTGATTCAACATCTGACAGAGGCAGGAGTTGTGCAGATGGAAACATTGAATGGAGAATCCATGGGAGGCATGGTGAATGGAAGTCAACTGAAACTATATAGAGACAGTCGACCATCTATGCATTAAGCTAAGTTGCACAAGAACCATTGTATTATAGTGGTGTATTATAGTAGGAAAAATACAAAATAAAATAAAAAGTGGAAAAAGAGAAAATAAAAAAGAAGGAAAAACATGAAAAAATTGAATTTACAATGAACATAAGGGCATAGAAAAAGTGAGTGGTACACAGATAAAAGAAACAATGTAGAAATGGTTCAGTACATGTAGAAGCAACTCACTAAACATGACCGTAATGACCATTAAAGGAAGTAAAAGGGTAGAAACGACAATTAAATAACGTTAATGACTAGTCATAAAGAGGACGCGTAGCCATTAATGGAAGCAACCGTCGGGAATTGTGATAGATTAGCAGTATGAGGTACAAATCCAACAAAATATATGGTAGTAAAGAAACATTAAATCAAGCATGCATCCCATCACTGGTAGATGAGACATTTAATTCAGGCGTGAAGGGACATGGAAAACCGATAAAGGGGCACAAAAGTTGCGAAGGCTTGAAAAGCATTGGTTATTGTCACTTAGAGTTTCATGTGAGTAAGAAAGAGTCAAGAACTATATTGCAGAGGTGCAAAAAAACCCATATCCAAAGGAGTGTCACCAATAACTAGTTCACAGATATGGAACCACCAAAATAGACAACACCCGTACCAAAGAAAGCTCAAACAAGAGTGCAAGACGTAGAACCTGAGGTAGAGGAAACTCAGGGAGCCTCATCGTTGGAGCTGAGGTTTCCTGGAGATTATATTCCTCCAAGGAAAGATGATTCCCCACCAGTCACATTACATAAACTCCCTATTATGAATTGGTGATGACAAACATTTTGGACGGAGTCATGGTGGATGAAGACATGTTAGGGAGGGTGTTGCAACTCTGATATGAGTACCACAACATTAGCGACACGACAAAGTTCCATGAAATTGCACCACACAATTACTTATAATTGAAAAAAAATCCAACGATGAACTAGAGCGTACCAGTGCCAAAATCATGGGAAAGAGGCTTGGAGCGATCAGGCATCCTAAACTTGCTCCACATCCCACATTTTGGTCAGAGCAACGAGGTAAATGAATGTGTCAATTTTCTCTTAACTTTTGTACATGGAGGTTATCTGTGGCTGCATAGGCCAATATCCATAGATACATACCTTATTTCTAGGATGAAAGATTTACCAACACAAGGTCAAGATCCAAACTCATTGTTTGTAGACAAGAAGACTAGCAGGACTATGTCAGAGGAAATGAGGGAAACATTTCATACTATTGGAGGTGTGCACGGGTTGGATGTGTCGAGCATATGTGACCCAATAGTAAGGATGGAAAAATAGGAATTGGTGTGTAAGCTATTAAGTAATTGTAGAAAGGACCAATTTCTAGCGGGAGTGATAATTGCGATAGAGA
>JASDQU010100640.1:98497-128486 GCA_032191745.1 Picea mariana | reverse complement strand
CTCGTGAATTGCGAGTTGCGAATGGCAGTTGTGCTAATGTCAGCTGTGGTCACGTGAGGGTGAAGCTCGTGCCTAGTGGCTCTTTGCACAGGTGGAGTTTTCAAAGGACCTATGGATTCATTGAAGGTTCTAGAGGGAATCAAAGGAGCCACTTCAGCTCAATTAGATTTGAACGATCCTAGGAGCGGATCTCGTCCCGAGGGTCAGTTAGTTTCATATTATGTTATGTTTGGTTATGGGATCATAACCGAGTTAATTCAGGAGACATACTCCTTCTATAACAATGACTATCCATAGTGATAGTCATGTCTGATACCTTAATATGGTTGGATATGGAAGGGATATAGCGCTATGAGAGTGCTCAATGGTATCTATTGTATAATTGATGTTTGTATTGCAACCTCTTTGCCGACACTGAAGAGCACTTAAAGATTATATTCTTGGTGTTGTTTTGGGTTGAAAAGGAAGGTATCCAAATAGTTAGACAAGTAGTAGGGAGTGTGTGGATGATGTGTTGAGTCATTGGCTAGACCTTCCAATTCATCGTGGTGGAATGCATGACATAGTTAGGTGATATTATTTAGCCAATGCATGGATTCATTGTGTATATGTGGCAATGGGTATTGGCACATTGATTGTTATTTTATTTAGTAATTAATTTTTGCATTATGAAAATCTTGTGGTGTTGAAAATACGTAATGATGTATAGATCCATTATATTTAATATAAATACTAGCTGAAGGTGATTGGATTTTTGTTGTTACAATTCCAAGATGAGTTTTTGGAGCTATTAAAATTTTTACAAGTGATATTACATGAATTATTTAATGCAATGGGGTGAATGCACATATATATTATATAACATAGAAATGATTATGATAAGAGCTGAAATGATATGAGCATTGCTAACACGTGAAGTAAAATGACTTAAAGAACTGTTATACATTACAACAACAAAGTTGCAGGTTAAAGTAGCTACATAATGATAAGTTACATAAAATCTTTGTTCGGGGAGATGGAGTAATACAAATATTTTTTGATAGAAGAAAGAAAATATTGGTTGATAATACATGTGTAGGTAATGATGAGTTCATTCCAATTGATAGTTGGATTAATAGAAGTGATTGAATTGTAGTTGTAAGCAATTCTTAAATCACTTTGTGATTTTGTTTTGAATCGTTACCATGAAAATATATATATCTTGTACATGAGATATTACCAATTTGTTTAGATGATGAATGTTGAAATTGTAGGTAGAAAGGGTCTTGAATATGGCAGTGTACTAAGCCCATAAATAAGACCTATGCTTATTGTGGCAAGAGCCAAATAATTATGAGCAGAAGCGCATGCCTGGATATTTTATTTTTCCTATATAAAACTGTTTTGGGAATTATAATTTAATAAATTACCGACGAATTGGTTTGGGTAAATGTAGTTCAAGAAAATTGTAGGTAGGATGGTATTAGATATGGCAGGGATGTAAGCCCATAAGGAAGACTGATATCTATAGTTGCAGAGCCAAATATTATGAGCATAAAACTTATGCTTTGGGGAAATTTGTTTTCCTGTATAAAATAGATTGACATTTATGATTGAAAATGATTATAGTGATATCTCATGATGACTGCATATGTATAACACAAATGAGATGTTGGATATGTAAGCTGGAAAGAATGGAAAGGGCTATTGTTTTTACATGAGAACCCTGTGTCCCTAGAAATATTCTTTTGTAAGAACACCTTGTCTAGGAAAGATAGATCGCATGAGGGACTGCATAATAGAGAAGGAAATGCATGAGCTTGGGCCTAGAAGGTCAGTTACCGCAAGGAAGAGGAGGCTTTGATATTTCTTGTAAACTATTGATTGGGATCATGCACACAATGGGTATGTTAAGGAAAACAATGAACCAAGTTAACAAGATAGCCATATGGATGTAGATCCACGAACCAGACAAATAAGTATTGTACTGGATTATGAAAATTTACTTTTAGATTATGAGAAAAAATGAAAATTTTATGCAAAAATTGTGAATTGACATGCTCACTAATTTGAAATTTTATAGGAGAACGATGAATGTTCAGGACCTAGAAAGGAACCAAACTATGAGGTAAATAAAGAGGGTGATGTTGGAGCAACTGAATGACAAAGGCATGAAATGAAGAAATTCCAATGGAATTGTTGCAGCTGGAGTTTTGGAAGCCGCAACTCTGAATCTTCCTGGCTGAGTGCACTGGAGACATGGAGAGAAGTTCAACAACCTGAGGGATTGCATGGAAAATAAAGGGGTTCATTTCTTGGGTTGTACATGGATGAGAGGGAAGGAGATTTTGATGGTTGGAACTAGTGCCAGAAATATAAATTCTGAAGATCATTATACATGTTTTGGGTAATAATGCCTATGTATACATGTTTAATTTTAGGCCAGAGTGCCTATGTATATAAGAGTTGGATGGAATGCCTGTGTGGATTAATGCCAAAGAGCTTAGATTTGTAATGTTAATAACATTGGAATGGTGTTTTTCTATGAGGAAAGTGCCAAAATAAGGGGATGGGGATGTAACATCCTAGTTTTAACTCTTATGAACTATAATGTATTATGTAATTGTGACATAGGTTGGTGAGACGGTAAAGTCGAGAAGGGGCCAGAGTGCCTAGGAAATGTAATACATCTATATACATTAATAAAATAGATCCTTGGCTACAAGATGGACAAGGAAAAAAGAGATAGGGGGCTATGATTCCAAAAGAGAGGGGGTCTTGAGGGGATAAGGCTTATTATTATTATTTTTTTAACATAATTGATTTTATGGAGAAAAGTGGTTACATGGGATTCTTGGGGAAGGCTGTGTGGTTCTTGGTTATTTTGATTATATAAACATCCATCGGGGGATGTTTTGGTGCACTTCTTCCACTTGTTCTTCTTATTCTTTTTCCTCACTCATTATGGAATTATGTGTTCTCTTGGTCTGATCATGGACACAAAATGGTTGTTTGGGTGGATCTTGGTTAAGTTTTCTCATAGTTACGAATCCTCAGAGTCCCAACATGGATATTCTTGACCATAATCACTGGAGGCCTAGAAGGAGATGGAAAGCCTGAGGGAGTGTGTGGAAGAGAAGGGGGTCCATTCTCTTGGGTTGTGCATGTTGGGAAGAAGAGGGATGGTGTAATTTGAACTGCTCGGAGTGATGAAAGGTCCATGATAGCTTGAATGTTGAAAATATTGTTAGTCTGATATCAATGGTAGTAATGCAAGAACATCCCACCGTTGAGAATCCTTGGATTTTCTCGTAGGGATATTCCCTAACTAGTAGCACTAGATCCCTGGAGAGAAATGGAACAAACTCAAGGATTTCATGGCATATAAAGGTGTTCATTTCTTTAGGTTGTGCGGGATGAGGGGGAAAGAGAGTAGGAAATTAGGATTTGTTTTCTAGTTGGGAAACCTGATAGCTAGTTATCCAACTATTGTGTGTCTTAGATTTGGCCTAGGACCCATCCTTGTGGATTCATAGACCACGCTCGAGGGTGACCTCTTGTTGAGAGTAAAAGAAAAATAATGTCTATGGTTTGGAGAAATGTCCTTGGGCTACAACCAATTGGTGAATGTTACTTGAAATATAAGTGCTCTCTCTGTTTTTTGTCTAATTTTCTTTCTGTTGTGTATTTAATTATCTTTGAGATATGTATTTTAATGTGTTTTTCTCCTACTTATTTGTTGTGCATAGCACGTTGTTTACTTATTATGTTGTAGCATGGATCTTGTCTTATGCATTTGATTTTCATGCCCCTAACATTGTTGAACATTCCTTTGATTTTGAGATAATATCAGAGAACAGAGTCCTTGGACTGCAACATGCCTCGCCTATTGGTGGATGTGTGTGTTGCAATCAGATTAAGTGGCATAGCTTGGCCTGTGGGTGGATGGTAGATTATAAGTTTGGATAGGTGGATCTAGGAAATAAATAAAATATTAAGGTTAATATCAACTTAGCATTTGGATAGAAAAGAAAAGGAAACCAAGAGTGATTTTTCTAGGAAGTACTAAGGTCAGAATTAATCATGCACAATGATTACAGTGAGAGAAAAAGAATATTCAGGAATCTGAAAAGAATTGAAGACTTCTGGGATCAACAAGAAAAGTGATATATGAAGAAAGAGGTTGTTTTGATTATTTTAGAAACACGTATGTTATGGCTTGTTGGGACAACCATAAAGAGAGAATTCTTTCATGTTTGCAAGTGTTATTGATGATGTTGCTACAAATGGAAGGAAACAACATAAATTTGAAGTCCTAATTAAGATAGTGATAAAAGAGGCATGGAATCTTCTATTGTCATCAACTAATCAGGTAGCATCAAATTCGTTTAATGGTAGCTATGCAGGTAAGTATTTCTCTTTTGAAATTATGTTTCATAACTTCCAAAGGGAAATTCATGTAAGAATTTCCCCAGATTGAATTCTTATAATACACAATATGGTATTGTTTAAGTGCATTAACAAGAATAAGATACCACTAGGTGTGGTAAAGGCTATAGGCATGCAATAGTTATCAAAGCTTCTTAGATTTTGAATGCACAGATTAACATAATAACATGTCGTTTTAATTTGGTTATGAGATAATAAACAAAGAAATAAAATATTATAACTTTTTATAGGAATGGATGCCAACAATGCTACTCATGTATGAGACTATGACATGGTTGGATATGGCAAAGTATGTATATGGAAAGGTTATATACCACACAAATACCAAAATCTTCCTACCTTTAAATAATGCTTTGACTTCAACCTTTTTGATAACACTAATGCACATCACATAATTATATTCTTGGTGTAATGTTCGGGTCGAAAAGGAAGACATCCAAATAATTGAGAAGACAATGGGAAGTGTGTGGAGAATGTGTCAAGAAATTGGCCATATTTCCAATTTATGGATGGTGAGATACATGAATTAGATAAAGATCATTCTGAACAATCAATGCCAAGGTGCGTTGAATAGATATGCATTAAGAGTTGCACTCATGCCTAGTAAGTGGTAGAGTTGCACTCATACATGATAAAATTGTATACTTAAATGCATTTGTAGAATGTGTTTTGTGAGTGCATGGAAATAATTATACTAATGGATGAAATGTTGCTAACATAGTGAGTTGAGAACATTTCAGGAGTTGTTAGACATTGGAAAAGGAAATTTGCAAGTTAAGTAGTCACATAAGCATTCACTACAATAAAAAAAAATTTCAGAAAAAGAAGTAATGAACTTACTGATATTAATTATGTAGAGGCGTATTCATAGAATGATAATTCATTCTATCTGATAAATTGTTTTGTAGTTGTGATTGAATTGTTAGTTATAGAAAATTCTAAGAACACTTCATAAGGTTTTGTACATATTGCAACGAGAGTATGATGTATAGGAAATATTGACAATTTGTTGGATGAATGCAAGATAGAAGCATTGCAGAAAAAATGGTACTCAACATGGTGCTTGTTGAAAGCCAAAAGGGAGACTACATCCTATTATCACAACAACAATGAAAACTTATTAAATAGAATTTGATATTTTGGGGAAAAGTGGAATTACTTATGAAATAAGTTTGAGTTCTAAATAAATTATTTTATGTTCTCTCATGATAACTACATGTGTGTGATGTAAATGAGATAATATTGATTAAAGATGGAATGTTGGGAAAGAACAACTATTGTTGATGACATGAAAGACCTATAATTGTAGAAACTTGGTGGGGTTCTGGTAATGGGTTAGCACTCTCCTTTTGTGTGAAATCCTTGGCAAGATGAATTGTTGAAGGACTATGTAGCAGTGAAGGGATGCCTAATCCTGAAAGGGTGAGTGCAATAGGGAGGAGAAAACTCAATGATGTTGATGGCATGGTAACTTCCATAAGGAGGGTGTGTCAAATGGAACAGTGAGCTGAATTATTTCTGGAAGCAACTCTATGAAATAGAGAAATTGACTTCCAACTGCAGTATGAATACCAGAATTGGTGCTGGAAAGTAGAGTACTAGATGAATAAAAAATTTCCAATAGCTAAAGCTTGGATATTTTTGAAGAATTTGAATTGTACATGTATAAACAACTTGCACTAAGGACAATGCAAAAATAAGGGGAGGAGATTGTAATATCCCAAGATCGAGCCCCAATTGTAATTATGAATGTAAATATGTTTTGTAGGCTAGTGAGCCAAGTGATTATAAGTTAGGAGGATTATGTGATAAATAGGATAGAGATACTAGATGCTAAAGGCCAATGAGACTATTTGTTTATATGTAAATACTCATATCATTAATATAAATACATCGTTGTGTGTAGAACGACCATGATAAAATAGAATGGGGTACTAAAATCCACTAGGTAGGGAAAGGGAAGGGGCTAAAAGGATAGGAAAAAGGGATAAGCCTTAGGGCTTATCTTGAAGGGAGTATTATAATATATTTCCTAAAAGACTAAGGTTTGGGAAATAAGTCATGTTATCCTAAGTTCCTTTGGGGAAATGAACAAAATCCAAGTGGAGAGGAATGAGCTCCAAGAGAGCCATGTGTCAATCTTGGCACATGTAGCTATATTTAGAAAACTAGTCATTCTTGGGGTTCTCTTCCATTATTTCTAGGATTCTCATGTCCTCACACAAGTGTGCAGTGAGCCATTACCTCCATTATCGACCTCTGAGCATGCACGCACCTCTGGAACCTGTAGTTATACTTGAGTTATCCTGTGTATTTCCTTTGAAGCCCGACGTGCCTGTGTTTTCGTGAGCCTATGATGTGTCTTAACGGTTGTTTTTTTTCTACCAATGAAGTTCATGGATTGAGCATGGATTGTTTCCATTATCTGCATCCCTACCGAGTGGTATCATCGCTATCACCTTGTTGTATTTTCTAAGGAGATGGATTGAAGAACAAGGTTGTCAGGCTGATGAGAAGCTCTCTCCAGTTGAGAGAGTTGGTTGGGAAGGAAGGAACAAGTTGTCAGGCATGTGAGAAACTCTCTCCAGGTGAATGATTTGGATGGGAAATAAGCAGGTTGTCAGGCCTTTGAGAAACTCTCTCTAGTTGAGAGAGGTTGTTGGGAAGTGATTTGTCTTGGAGGGAGACCAGAAGCATCTAAGAATTCATGTTTAGCCTTTTGTTGAATCGCTGGAAGGGAAGTAGGGTAGTTGAAGGAATGTTGAGCAGAGAAGGGGTACACTTCCTGGGGTGGGAAATGCATGTGGGGAAATATAGGTTGTAGGCTGTGTACAGAGTGGCTCCTGGGAGGGAATCCTTCTTGATTGACGATGTAGCATTCCATTGTCTCAGCCTAGCCTAGGAATCCCTTTACCCATGTGGAGCTTAGTCCCATCTCGGGGGTGACCCACTTCTAAGAGTAATGAGCAGCATGGTCTATGGCTGGGAGGTTCATGGAAGGTATGCATGCAGTTGGTGGTATTCTACAAAAATATAAGTACCATTTCTATGTTCATTTACATGTTGTGTATTTGTACATGTCTAATATTTGTAATTATTCCATGTATATGTTGTATGTATATGATTATTGTTATTTCCACATTGATATGTATATTAGCAGAATGTAATTTTCTATTAAGTTATATATGTATGATATTCCGCAAGAGTTTCTATGTTCTATATATTAGAAGGTCTATGGTTGGGTATGTTACATTTTGGTTATCTAAAGCTCAGTAAGAATGTGTTTTAGAGTAGCATGGTCTGGCCTAGGTGGCCAAGGGTCTTACAATATGGTATCACATCATGAAAGTGTTTTCGGTGGCATGCCTCGGCTTGGATGGCTAGGGATGTAACAATTATTGATCACTACCACTAACCAAACAAAATAGTTTGTGTTTTGGAGGGAATAATCGATAACATCATCCATATATATCCTCAATCATACATTTCATACTTCATCATTGAATTTATCAGGACATGTATCCTCTACATGCTTCATGGATATTAAATCTCTTGGGATTCACATAACTCCTAACTCACTTCTATGTGAGGCATGCCACACCTACAACATGGCTAACTATTTGCAATGGAAGAGTCTTTGAATCCTTGAAATTATATGCATGTGCCTGAATATATTATGAGGAGGACCGTGTTCCTTACCATATTTTATTTTATTTATGGCACCTGTCATTCTCACATTCTAGACATATCCATTTTTCTACATATTCATTTCTATGTAGAATATAATTATTCAGACACATGTCATGTGATTTGTACTCAACACCGAACATTTTAATCATTTTCTTTACCTCTACAAAACAATGGAGAAATAAATGATCACTCGAAAGTAATTTGTCTTTCACTAACCTGCAATTAATGGGAAATGGAAATGTACATTGTCATTAAGAAAAATTAAAATAAACCATTTTCTTCCTTCATTATGTGAAAACATTCCTCAAAAAATTAGGGGACTTAATCATTAGTTACATCAAAAACACTAAGAAACAAGCATATGACATACCATACATTTCTTACAAGTTGTATAGTAACATTGTTGTTCCTAATTGGGTATACATTTACCCCTGTACTCGACCAAAGAAAGGGGTGGTGGAAGTAGATTTTATACTTTCAAAGAAGGTATCTACGACATTTGTTTCATCGCCTAGTTCATTTTGTTGAAATGAATTTAACAAAATTCCCTCCATGTCTTGGGTATCCCACAAGAAATCATCCATACCAATCTCTATATCATTTTCTTCATCCCCACCATGTGAAGAACTAGTGTTACTATAAAGGTTTTGAATTGGTGACTCAAGACATAGTGGGAATTGAATAGGTGGTTGTTTGACCCATTCTTGGTATGCTTCCTCTATGATTTGTGCTCATTTAGAAACAAGCTCGTGACTTGAAATCGTAGTGGGTGCAGTAGTAGATGGTGGATAGGTCACTCGTCATCAGAATCTTGATTGTAAAAATATTGAACATTACAGGGATAATATTTGTAACATAATGCATTTAATATGTTCAAACATTATACCAAACACTTAGTACAAGAATGGACATTTTTTCCCAATAATAAACATGAAACCAACCAATTTATAAAACAAATATCAAATTAAGAAATACATTTCCATTAGCTCCATTGAAAATCCAAAAATACAATTACTCAATCATCTTTTTCTTACACCCTATGAGGTTTTCTACATAAAAGAGATCCGATTCATGGTGTAATATCGTTGACTCGGGATGGTTGTGGGAATATGTCATGTTACTTTTCATTGGGTAAATAACCTATCTATTTTCATAAAATATCTTCTTGAAATATCCTTCTCTTCATAAGAGATTGCAAAATTTTGGGACTACTAAAATATCTTGAGCATCTGAACTCGATCCTGAATCTTGATCCTGCAAAATTCAATGAATAATTATTCAAATGCACCTGCATACATAACATAAATTCAATGAGATAGATGAATTATAAATAAAATATATACATATTGCAATTGGCATGAGAGAACTTGAAGGACTTGCAATGATATGGAATGCACTAGAATAAGAAAAATTGGCCATTTGATATTATAATTCCTTTTTTCATGCATTTGAGCCAAAAAATGTCATCTTGGGAAGCATACACAAATATAAATTCAAACATAATTTCAAATAAATTTTATAAATTAATGATGTGTTTCATCATATAAAGACACATGGGTGATTTTTGATAAACTAAATTCATTGGTGCATTTAATTTAGTGAAGCACCAAAGATTGACCTCCATTATTGCCTCCACAAAGAAAAACCTCTACAAAATTTTAAATGTGCATGTTTTCATATTCATTTTGCAAATTAAAATATTTTATAGTGTGTTGTTACTCACACACCCCACCAACACATTTCTAACTGTATAATGCACCAACTGAAGCAATTTGTAAAAATAAGGCATGACAACTATCAATGCGTTTAAATTTATTACAAAAAAATAAATTGGTCTGATATACGTACACGTTGCACCCGTGCACTACTCACTGTATAATGCACCATTTTGAACACACACTTATACTGAGAGGGGGGGGTGAATCAATATAAGGAAATCTTTTTCTTTTTAACAATCATAAACCATAATGAAGCAATCAGATAAATATAACAACCAGAAGATGCATTATTTAACGTGGAAACCCTTTTGAGAGAAAATCACAAAAAAATATTTTATTAATTTGTAGGCACCAACCTACTAGAGACACCAATCCTCACTTCTTTTTGTAGGGACCAACCTACATGAGACACCGATCCCCTCTATTGTTTTCAGAAACCAGCCTATAGGAGACATTGATCCCCTCTATTATTTGTGGGAACTGACCTACAAGAGACATTTATCCCCTATGATGTTTGTAGGCATCGACCTACAGGAGACACCAATCCCCTTTGTTGTTTGTAGGCACCAAACTACTAGAGACACCAATCCGCATAGTTGTTTTTTATGTACGCACCAACCTACTTACAAGTTTTTAATTTGCATTTACTTTAGTGGTATTCTTGTTGCTTTTGTCTTCACCAAATCTTCTCTATGCTCATTACTTCTTCTTTCACCAGATCTACTATGCACTCTCTACTTCTGCTTTCACCAGATTAACTTGACACTCACTCCTACTTTTATCATATCTTCTCAACACTTTCTCCTTATAATCTCTCTCTTCCCTCACTAGATCTTATTGCTTCTTCTTCTACTTCTTCCTTAGATCTAGTTTTGCAAGTTTTTCTTTCTAGAGAACCATATCTATTTTATAGAACACTGGATCTGATCTTCACTAATCTTTAAGTGTTTCTTCTTGAATGATATTCAATCGTCACTCCTAAAATGGTATGCATAAGAATATTATATTTTCACCCACACACACATTGTTTCTCATAACCTTATTATCCATTTATACTTTTCCATAAGCTTTACATGAAAAGTCATGTTCATTTGAAAAGACACGACTTTTATTAAATAATGATTAATTTTCCCCATTTTTTATTTTTAATTCACGTTTTAGCACACCATGGGTAAAATACCACCATGGGTTTTAAATCCATTTGAAAATACCATTTCCATTTTCACTTTTACATTTTTTAATCTGTTTTCATGTTTAATACACTTTTACATAAACTCTACTTTCACTTTTATGCTTTTTTTTAATCCACTTTCATGTTTACTTAACTTTTAGGTAACTCCACTTCCACTTAAATTTTCCACTTTTGTATTTATTAAAGTCACATTTATATTTGAATAATTACTTACCTTTGACATTAATGACAATACTTTATTCAACAATCTCCCTGTTTTTCATTGATGGAAATGATGTACTAAAAATTACATCATCTTCCAAAAATAAAAATAATTATCCCTTGTCTACAACTATCCTTATCTATAATTCTCCTCCCCTCTTCTACAAATATCCCTCTGTTTGTAATTATCCCCCTTTGACATCAATGGAAAATGTATTCTCCCCCCGAGTTGTTCTTCTTTCCTAACAAGATGAGAGGGATATCACTCACAACTTTTGTCTAAGATATTCAAATGTTTCTCTAGGAAGGGGTTTGGTAAAAGTATCTACAACTTTTTACTTGGTGGAAATGTATTCTATATTGACACTTATCTCAACTACCTTCTATTTTTAGGAAGTGGTACTTCATGGGAACATGTTTTTTCTTTTTCTGCATAGTTCCTTTTTTTTGTGTTTACCCCCCTTATACTGTTCTTTCTCTTGTAGTTTTTTGAAGTAGCTCCACCTATGAATGTATTATATTTTCTTCTTGTAATTGTTGAGTCTTCTCTATTTTACCATCACTCTCATGAACTAATCCTTTTTGTACTTATTAAAAATATTCCAAATACTTTCTAGATGTTTCACTATCACAGTACAACTAGTTATTCACAACTGATAGGATGGGCTACCTTCAACATCTGCTCACAATCTACTTCTAAAAAATTAATGGTTTGTTGTTGTTAAAAAATGTCCATCTTCAACTTATCTCATCTCCATGTGCTTTGAATACTCAAACTTCTATGTGCCTTCATAACTTCTAAGGGACATTCCACTTTCATATCTATGTTTTTGATTTTCTAGTGCTTAAATGTCATGAAAACACCATCCAGATGTACTTCAAAAACACTTTCCTGAACATGGTCAATGCTGGTCACAATGTATAGAATGTTTATGTGGACATGTATTTTATTTTGCATAGTACATACCTCAAACCATGTCAACTCCTAAAGTTACATACACCATTCACAAAGACTTATGAGGTTTCCTTGGACAAATGTGTAGAGATGTCATCAAATTTCATTCCCAACTGTCAAAAATCCTTGAATGTCTGAAGAAGGAAAGTCCATAATATTGAATGGAAATTATATTCATGCTTCCCAAAATATAACATCCTCCACTTGTAGTTTTTTTGTCGTTAAAATTTCCTTCCTCAGTGGTAAAAACTACTCAAAAATTATAGAAACAACTCCTGAAGAAGTATGAAATCTGTCACTAACAACGCAAGATAATCAATCTCTGTAAATTCAGATAGTCTATGTATCCAATATAAATAATAACTTACATCTTCGACAACAATTGAACATGGTTGGGTTGGTTTCATCAAGTCCAAGTTGATTCAATAAGAAATAGTCGAGTCAACGAGAAGACATCGATTAGGTTTTCATATCAACAACTTCAAGTATTCCCCCTCTATGGTATCAATAATTAGCAACAATAGTTCTTGTCAAAAATTCTAGTTTCTAAAAACCCAATCGATACTCTAGTCGACTGTCATGTTGGGTCGATTCCTAGTCGACCACTTCCAAAGAAATCATCAGTAAGTAAGAGAAACACTACATGACTGTACAATTGATGATACACAATGACATGAAGTCTTCAAACAAATAGTAAAATGATTCCATAGCCATACATCAATCCAACCACAATCTATCCTGGTAGTTGACACTGGTCCACAATTTTGACTTTCACAACTCTTTTGCAATCATCTGAAAACATGATTTCCATTCCTTTTATTTTTATGGTGACTTTGATGATAGGGCATAGAGTTTTGTGATAGTTGATTAGAGGAAGTATGTCGAGGGTTAGGTTGACTTATGGGAGTAGAACAACTAGACATATCAACAACAATGTCATTTGTAAGAACATGCTCAGTTGTTGGTATGTTAGGATAATGTATCACATCAATATATTCAACACAATCAACAATAGTTTGTTCTTATAGAAACCTAGTTTGAACTCCTTATGCAACAAACAAAACTTGTTTGGTTGTAGAAAGGCTAGGTGTAGGTAAGGAAGAAACAACAACATGATATCCAAGACCATTCTTAATGAATGGATACCTTTGACAATTGATGATCTCATCTAAAATTTCATTACTCTTTTCAAACTTCAAGATTTTGTTCAACTGAGTAGATGAATTTTACAAATTCTTTCTTAATGAAACAATCTCAAATTCTGGCTCTTTGCCATTTTCTTATTTTTTCTTTAGATGGATTTTCACCACTTCTTTTATCCTTATTTCTTCTTATAATTGAAATTTTAGGCTTATGATAAACGTTTATGAATCTTCAAGTCTTTGTGACATTTTTTTTGTTTTGAATCATGATCCTCTTCTTCATATTTTTGCAGTTTCTCCTTTTGTTTCAAATTCATTTCCCTTATCTTCATTATTTATCTTAAGGAATAGATGAGTTCTTCTTCAAGATCCACTTTTCCAACTGTTTCAATGTTTTCCTCTTTTTTTGAATCCATCATTTCTTTCCCTTTGTCTTCATCAATATTTGTTTTTGTTTCCATAAAAAGAGTTTCTTATCTATCACTAGCATAACTACTTTCATTGCATTCTTCAGATGAGTCATTGACCCCTCTTGAGTAGAGGCTCTTCTTCTTCTTATAAGAGTTCTTCTTATTTTCATGCTTGTCTTCTTTTTGGATATTTTTGTTGTTGATGATGTTTTCTCTTTACGTTATAATCTTCTTCATAAACACTACTTTCATTGTTCTCATATGGACACTTAGCAACAAAATGTCCAACTTTTCCATAGTTAAAGCATTTAAAGGGAAACCTCTCTTTGTATTTTCCAAACCCCTTTTTAAGTTTTCTCACAAATTTTTCTTCCTATGCATTTGATTCATAGGTGGAACAATCTCTTGATTTGTTCTCTTTTTTCTTCATCTTCTTGGAGGATTTGAAATTTAATTCCATTTTTTATGTTTTTTCCTTTTCAATCCTAATTTCATATGCAGTGAGGATCCCATGAAATTCATCCATTGTTAATTGATAAATAACTCTCATTTCCTCAATGACATATACTTTTCATAAAATATTAAGGTGAGTGATTTCAACACCTTTTGAACAATTATTGGTTTTTCAACTATTTTGACAAGTCCTCTGATGGCATTGACAATTTCATCTACACAAATGAGATAGGTTGCAACATTTTCTTTGTCTTTCGTATTTAGACTCTCTAAATTTCTTATCTAATTTTGGAGCTTATACTTCTTGACCTTTTCCTCTTCTTCATGGATGTTTTGAAGTTTTTCCCAAATTTATTTCACAGATTTGCAATGCATTACTTTAACATAATCTGATTTTGATAGTCCGCACATGATAGCATTCATGGATTTTGCATCATTTTCACTATCCTTTTTCCTGGTTGTATCTGTTGGTGAATTTTTTGGGGATGTATAACCAGTCACGATCGATGTCAAAATATCAAAACTAAGGACCATTATATATTTTCACATCCTTATACTCTAGAAGGAATAGTTTTTTCTGTCAAACAATGGAGCTCTTTTCGTAGAGAAACATTCTTGACTGATCATGTGAGATCTAGAGATATACATTGTAGTGGATATATTTTTTTCGAAGCAACCGAATCAGATACCAATTATTGATAACACACTTATACTAAGAGGGGGGGAGTTGAATCAATATAAGGATATCTTTTTATTTTTAACATTCATAAACCATAATGAAGAAATCACATAAATATAACAACTAGAAGACACAATATTTAATGTGGATACCCATTTGGGAGAAAACAACACAAACTTATTTTATTAATTTGTAGGCATCAACCTAAGGTTACAAATGTTTGTAGGTACCAACCTATTGGAAACACCAATCCCCACTTCTTTTTGTAGGAACTGACCTACATGATACATCGATCCCCTCTCTTGTTCGTAGGCATTGACCTACAAGAGATATTGATCCCCTTTGTTGTTTGTAGGCACCGACCTACAGAAAATACTTATCCCCTATGCTATTTGTAGGCACTGACCTATAGGAGACACCAATCCCCTCTATTGCTTGTAGTCACCAACCTATTGGAGACACCAATCCCCTCTACTATTTGTAGGAACCAACCTACTGTTATAGCATAATTTTCCACTACACATGCATATGATGACTCATTGGCCGATGGTACATCGCTTTTCTTGCTTTCAAGACTTAAATCCACTTTATTTCTCATCAAAATGTACTTAAAAACCCCATTTATCAGAGAGTACATTAGTTTCCTTAAAGACGTTCATGTAAATATGAGGGTTCCCTATTAGGAACCCATGTGGATGTTAATTTTGGCTCAAAAAAATATAATTCTGACATTTCAGGTGGAGTTTACGGGTTTTTCCATTCCTTAGCTTCCTAAAGCTTGTACATAATGACTCCAACCATCAAAATGGAGTATAAAATAAAGCCTTGGGGTGGATGAAAATATAGTCAAGAAATGTATCCTTATGTTGGCATTTTGAATATTTTCTTGCAAGTGCCATGTTTCCCTAGTGTCTAATATTGTCCCCTCTACCTGGAAACCATCGTTTCTAGAATTTTCATTCTCTTTGTCTTGTTAGGAAGAACATCTTTGTTTTTGTTGTACTTGCTAGAGTGAAGAGTGTTAGAATCACTCCTATACATATTCAGCCTTGGGTGGAGGAACTTGGAGCCTATTTTTGCGACCATGCCATAGTGGTTGCAGGCTGTAACCAACCCCTTTTGCTTCTATCAATAAAAAAACTATCATTCTCATCCGATTCTTTGTGTTAATTTATGATTATGATGATATTATGTGGATGTTTTTTGAATCTAACATTGAATCTGAATTGATCACATTAAGTTATTTAGAAGATAACTTATTTCTTGTAGTTGCATAATTTATTTTCCGTAGGACTTTCATAGGTTTTTTATGAAGTAATTTCATAGAAAAATACATCAAGTGGGATCTACTTCAAACACAAGATTCCAGGTGAGTTCTTCTTCCCTTTTTATGAAAAAATAGTTATTGTAGGTGTTTATTCCTAATTGATTGTTTAGTTAGAGTTTTAGAGAAGTTTCCTTCGGTTTTGATTTGTTGTGGTTGTGACTCAAAAACCATAGGAAGAAAATTTCTATAACAGAATTGGCGACCACACTAAGGATTCTCCCTTTTGAGTCATTAAGGGTGCTTTCCTTTTTTTTCATTTTTGTTGAATCTTTTTTCTGTGTTTTAATCCTATTTCCAACACTCTTTGAGTCTGTACAATCTTACCAGAGTCTTCCAATTCCCTTTCTCTCTTGTTGAGGGAGTTTTTAAGGGTGTATGTGGGTTTCCTTCACAAAATTCATGTACATATGCAACTTGTGTACTACACAGTCGTGTACATGTTTTGAAGAAGGGTTTTTACTCTTATCAGTGTGTTGAAGTCAAAGTGGTTGTGATTTGAGATCTTTTTGGGTCTTTTGTGACTCTATAGAAGTGTTGTTTGGTTCCAAAAATTAGTTTCTTTGTTTCCAAGATTTCAAGAAAAACTTAAAGATTTTGGTCAACTTTTGTGTTTGTTCAAAGTTGTTTTTGGTTTTTTAATGGTTTAGGGTTTCAAAAATATTAGTCGGTTGTTTACTACACTATGATTCCTTTCATTACATTGTCTCATCATGTTTTTAGTCATATGTTTGTAATCTATGTCCTCCTATACCTTCTTGTTTTCTTCTTTGATACAAAATTAATTTATAAGAGTGTATTATTTTAACTTCCTCCTTTTCCTTTAGTAACTCCATTTTGAAAAGAAAAGTTCATTGTAGACATATTTTATTCTTGAATTTACTCTTTTGCTTAAAAAAAGGTTTTTCAACAACCTTAATAAAAGAAAGGAAATATAGTTTGCAAAGTTCTTTCTTACTCGATTCTACATGGCCTTTCAAAAAGTATCTTAGATTTGGATTGCAAAGTGGTTTAAGAACTTGCATACAATAAAAATGCATTGTTTTTATTTTTGAAAAAAAATAAAATAAAGAGTTTCTTTTCATTTGATTTGAAGCGTTGTTACACTCATTTTTCAGTGAAGAAACGGCATCATGTATTTGTGGTCTTAAGTGTTTCTCTGTTTTGTTTTTCAAAACACCATCTAGTTTCAGATGTACCCCTCTTGAGTAAATAAAATCCCCATAAAATGAGTGTTAATTAATAATTAATTAGACATTTTCCTTTTTAGGGTGAACATACTAGTTGTATGCTAGGGCCTTGGTTTAGGTTGGAGAGTTAATTTCTCCAAGGCCAGAAAAAAATAGGAGTCTGAGCTAGGTAAAATTAAAATCCAACCATCATATAGGTATAGTCGTGAAGCTCCTCTAACATAGGAGTCAAACACGATGTCGCATGAAGGAGAGATAAGGAGATAACCCCTATGAACCTTAACTAAGCATACTGGAAATATCGTACATTGGAGGTTTCCTTAGTTCCCTTACCTCCATCAGAGGAAACACTTTCTAGGATTCAAGATTAGTTACCCTTACCATACATTCAATTTTGATTGTCGACTATACCCTTCGGATATTGAATGCAAGTTAATGACCTTAGTTTCTTTTCCTAATGGTCTCATAGGTGACTACGAGGGGTTTCCCATGGTACCTAGGGAATATTTAGTATCACACTTGTAATTACAGATGGAGGGTTCCCCACAAAGCGTGGGTACTTGCACTGGATAAGGCTATTTAATGGAGGTCAAGATAACTACTTCTCACTCCTTCGTTTCTTGATCCATGATACTTAATCAAACCATGCCTTTGTCTGGAAGATCCTTAAATTACCTTGTAACTATTGTGATCTCAAAACCTAATCCACCAACATCGAGATATTAGCAAGGTTGTTTGTATCTATCGTTTCCATTTAGGATTTCTCTAGTGGTGTCCTTAGTGATCATTGAATTTCTTAGGAAGGTGCATAGGTCGTCACCTAGAGCTGACAACTCAAAGTTGTTGATCAACCGCCTTCTTGGTCGATGAGAATTCAAGGTATTCCTCTTGAATAAATTGAAGTGGATCCTCCTAAACCTCCTTTGAGGCATTGAAATGATCAATTTGGCACTTTTGTACCATCTTGTTTGGTCGAGACTTTGATTATGGAACCCGCAGAAATAAAATTTTCTGATCTAGAGGTATTAACAGTAACTGATCTTGGGGACAAAGTATTCACCTCACCTTTCAACCCTCCATTAACTGGTCCTTATGCTTTGGTTTTAATACAATTTCCACCTCCTATATTGGACTTCACTGACAGTAGCCTCTTCACTGAACAATAATGGAAGGAACTTCATAAGTTTCTGGGTCAAGAGTCGTCATAAATCCCACTTCAACATATGTTACCAGTAATATCTTTCCCCCTAATATGTCGAACCAAAAAAATTGTATGATTCAATCCATTATTGTCTCATCTATCATCAGTTCTTATCTGCTAATTTTTTGTTCTACCTAGCCTTCTATTGTGGCCACGTCATTACCTTCAATAAACAACACTCTCTTATTTGGTATATCATCGATGGAAATTATAAATGAATTGACTGGGTCTCAATCGACATCCCAAGGCTCTAATGTTGCTTCATGGAATTCCTTTATTCCATACCAAGATATTCCTTGGGGTGGAGATCACATCCCTCCATGGTTCCCATCTGGCGAGAGAGGGGCCCTCCTGTCTTTCATACCTAATCCCTTTGGCGGATGGGGCACCTCTAGTGGTAGCTGATTTTGATACGCTATCATGCCATATACCTTGACATCATTCGCATTGTATAGTGGGTTTAGGAGTAATCCTTTCACCATGTCTACAGTTTCGACAGGGGGAAACCCCTTCCAATATTAGTGGAATCCTATGCAAGGGTCTTTCCCTTTGCAAGGGATTCCATCAAGGGGAAACCCCTTTCCAGGTTAGTGGAACCCCATTCCAAGAGGGATTCACTTGCAAGGAGGTTCTACAGGGGGAAACCCTACTTTTCCATTCGAGAACCAGATGGGTGGGAGTTTTATTCCATTTAACTAGAACCAAGGTTTCACCCAAGGATCTGGCTAATTTGTAAAATCTTCTTGGAAGCCTTGTGTCAATTTCAATCCAGAACCTTCTTTCACAGTGTTAATCAATTGATGTTGCAACCTAAGATACATTTTCTAAAAACTCTTCATTTTCTAGATCTGTCAAATTTGATGAATGATTGGATTCATCATGGCCCAAGTTTGCATGTGGTCCCCACCAAACTACCTTTAGACATACAAAATTTAGAAGGAAAGAGTGTTGAATATTCATAGGATCAAATAACAATGTTTCACTTATGGTGCTCGTCTAATTAATTAAAGGATGACTCGATGCAGTTATTATTGTTCCAATGCACCCTCATTGGGGGTGCCTCTAAGTGGTATATAGAACTAGAGAGGTCTAAGTACACAACGTTTGGTGATATGGCCATGGTTTTCCTCAATAACTTCCAACTCCCTATCTAGTATGACACTGGTATAGAACTTTTAGATAATTTTGAATAAGATAAAGATATGCACATTTATGATCATATTCAGGAATGGAGAAGACCTAAAAGATTGATCAAAGCCATGGTCTCATCAAAATTCCTCTTAGAAGTGTTCTTGAAGTCATTACATCCTTATATTTCTAAGGATGTTGCAACTACAAGGGTGTTTACAGAAGAACAATAAATATTTAGAGCACAAAAGTTGGAGTTGATTTACTCTAAATCAAGTATGCTCTACAATATAATTCCCAATGGACCACGGTCAACTCTTGACTTGGAAAAACTGAAATTGGGACCGCATATCCATGGTATTGTTGGTTCTTCACAAACTAAATCCACACATATGGTCTCTAACTAGATGCAATAGTTGTCTGTTCATCAAGCTACAGATGGTCTGAACCTTGGCCCAACCACTACCACCACCTAGTCCTTAGATGTACACACTATGCAATAAAACACTCAAAAGGTTCCTCAATAGCCTGAAGAGGAAAATAAAGGCAAGGGAAGGAAGGGTAGTGGGGGGGGGGAAGATAAAAAGGATAAAAAAAATGCTGAGGTGGAAAAGGATAAAAAGAGAAAGGTGAAATTCGTGTGCAATCTTTTTTCGGATGATCATCTTACTCATCAACTCCTGAATATGGAAGAATCCCAAATCCTGATAAAGTTGAAACAAAAACAATAACAACATGTTGTATTAAAAAAATCATTTCCACGAGGAAAGAATATGCAGATTGTCTCTTCCACTTCTAATATCCAAAGGGGGACTTCTAGTGCACCTTTTTCATATGGATATTTTTTGTTCATTAATATGGTTAATAATATGAAACATACAAAGAAGGAGGTAGACTAATTGACTAGAGATCATGATTATAGTAATCTCGAGTTGACATCAAAAGGTAAAGGAACTTCTGATCCTCAGGGGCCTCTCCACATATAAAAAAATGAGAAGGAAATTATTTCATGCATATGAAAGGGTGTGTACAAAAGGATGTCTCATAACCGTAATGCTCAAGTTGCACCCAATTATTCCATAGTTAATGATTTATCTAAAACATCATGTGTGATGTCTGATTTAGAGGTGCTTCAAAGTTGCCCCATGTAACACACTACATTGTTATCTGTGATCGGAGTGAAATATTCTTACAGAAAACTCACTATGAAGTTCGAGGCTATTGATGTGAATCCTCTCCTAACTTATCACCTATCCTTGAAGATTAACATTGTATATGCAAAAAACATAATTAGGAGGACCATCGTAGATGAGAGAACTTTAACGTTTTTCATGTCTCTATCCTACTGGAAAGATATTGGCTCTTCATATCTCGTACATTCTCCCACTTTGTTAAGCACATTTGACACATGGTGTTTTAGACCACACAAGCTTATTTCCTCTTTTCCGATCAAGTTAGGGGGGAATTCCATTTTCATAGAAGTAGAGGTAGTCAATGTACCGCTTGACTATAATATGTTATTGGGAAGGAGTTGGACATATGCGATGACAATTGTCATCTCACTGGTATTTATAATTTTATTATTTCCCATGAGGGAAGGATTGTAACTATTGATCATATGGATTTTAACCTCTCTAGCTCCACAGAGAATCTGAGAACCACAGTTTCATGGATCGATAACTCTCATTCGACAACTGAGATTATCAGTGCTAGAATGTGTCCTTCACTTATGGGAACTTTTAATTTCGCAACACCGGTGTCTTATATTCATACCACCCCGATCGAATTTCAAAACTTGAGTTCCCTGACATCCATTATAAGAGTCTCTTCATTCAAACCATTGTATCTATAGGATCCATGAGTGTTATTCTCACCCTGTGAATTGGTTGAGGGTCACTCAAATGTGACTATTTCCATGCCATTGTATGTAGTTGATGCCACTCATCAAGATATTAAACAAACTATATAGACTTTGATTAGAATCCTATATTGACACAGGAGAACGATCAGTTTCCAAAGCACGTTTGGGCTCAAAATTATTCAAATTCCCTCAACTGCCTCGATACCATATTTCCTTTTGATGAAGTCATCATAGAGGCAATGCATGGGTCAGAAAGGACATGGGAGGATATGAATAATTGATTGTACTTCCTCCAGGATATCAGTCATGTTGAAAGCATAGAATTTAGGTTAGTTGTGAGTAGAAATGTTGGTGAGATGGTGAACCCCTTAGAAAAAAACAATGTCTATGTTGTGGAGAATATGGAGAATATATCAGAAACTATCCCGATAAGAATTTATAGAACCCATGATGTTGTGTAAAATGTATATATCAAGGTAGGCTTCTTTCAAGATGAAATTCATCAGTATACGACACTTTTCAAGGAAATTCATGATATTTTTTCTTGGTCATACAAGGAAATTGTTGGTATAGATCCTCTAATTTTCAAACATGAGATTCAAACCTATGAAAAATCTAAGTCAATTTGGTAGAAATTGTGACGAGTTAACCCAAGGAAAGAAACACCCATAAAGGATAAGGTAGAAAAGATGCTCAAATAAGGATTTATATATCTAGTCTCATTGATGGAATGAGTGTCCAACCCCATTTCAGTAAACAACAAATAGGGTATGATTCGAGTATGCATGGATTTTCATGATTTGAATAAATCTTGTCTTAAGGGTAACTTGCCTACATGGTTTATATGCATGTATGGACATACCAAATTGTAGTAAAACAACTACTGGATTTTCTCCATTCTATCTCATTCATGGATTAGGATCATTTTTACCATTGATTGTGAGATTCCATCCCTTAATATCATTGTAGAGCTTCTACTTAACTCCAATGAGTTTGAAGTGTACCTTGTCCATCTAGAAAACCTTGACGAGTAGCATCGATATGCTTCTACTATGAAACTAGCATACAAAAGATAAGTTAAGAGTCAATACGATAAGTCCATGCACCCAATAGTTTTTGGAAAAGCCAATATTGTCTTCATCTATGACCAGGAGAAATATTCCTTTGGGGTAGGAAATTTTAATTTGTTATGGTATGGCCCTTACATTGTGAAACATGACGTATGAAAAGGATCCTATGAGATTGAATATTTCTAGGGGAATGCACTTTTGGAGCCTAGAAATGGGGTCTATTTGAAAAAGTGCTATTCCTGAGCATCTTTGCTTAGGCACTCTTCGTGTAATTATTATATATAGCTATACAAAATGGTAGTATACTTTTATTTTTGTGTTAGTGATGCTTATTGTTCTTTTTCTTAGTTGGTAGATGTCACAATAGTCGTTGGTTTTCATAGGGTATGTGGATGGCGCTAGTCTCCACACTCATAATCTAGCTTATGTTGTGTGGGTGATTCATTCACTTAGAGGAGAATTGATCACCCCGAGAGGTGCTTGTCTCAACCCATCTACTAATATTGTAGCTCTGTATATTTTTGTTATTGAACTGCTTTGTGACGCCATTTTGCAATGCATTCGGTCCTTAGAAGTTCATGTGGATCCTCAATTGGTTGTATCCTAGCGAAATAGTAATTATTGTATTCACAACCCATGGTTACTTCGTTGTTTTATCCGAGTATGTTTTTTGGAGCATTGTTTTTATCACATTACTTATGTTCCTAATCCAATAATTCCAAGGTATTATGTGATTCATTTGATAACTACATGTTAGATTAGAATTTACATCATTCACGTTAAATAGAAAAATCAAATCATTTATACAATAATAATAAATCATCAACACATCATTATCAAGTAAAATAGATCATATTTGTATATGTATCATCATCAATTTTTCAATAAGTTATAAAAAACAAGGATCATGTCTCAAAAATGCTTTTAAGCCTCCATTCTCCTCTATATGGACCGATAATACAAATATCTAAATATCTCCTAATCAGTATCCTGAGGGGCCTTCCCCTCCCTATGCATGCTACTCATAGAAAACCATCTCATGATAAATACACTGAAAGAGTCGTATCCATGACCCTGACACTCCAACTACATGTTGTTTCATCTTCTCTGGTAAATCCTCGATCTGTACCATGGGAACTAAATGCACTATCATGTCTATATTCCTCTGGACATTATATAAAACTCTGTCGACATCTACTCATAGTTATACATCACGACCACATGCCTATGTAGAGGAATTTATTTTGTCATCTAAGTCCCACATATGTATAATCAAACAATCTCATTTTTCATATGATCCTTGTCAAAAACATTTTTTCATTTAGATTCCTCAAACATTTAAAAATCAAATAATTATAGAATATTATTACCAATATCTCCATAGGCACTTCGAGGAGGGATATGAATCTTTGGGTCCTAATAGGATTCTATCCCTGCATAGATATATTCCTCTATGGCTACCACTTTTCATGAGCACCAAACAAAGAAGGAATCATCCCATGGATCCCCTAGTTTCCCTCCCTGCCTCGGTAAGACTTTAGTCCATATCTCCATTGCACCATCTCAGACATAGTGGGAATGGATTTCCACTCTAGGGATGATCATGGGTATCTTCTCAAATAAAAGGCAGCATAGGAGGCTTCCATAGTCAAATTTTTTCATCTTTCCCTGTATCCAGCTTGTCACTTGGGCCTTCATACATGTCCGCAGTGTTGTGCTCGAATTATAAAATTTTTGCCTCAAAGATTCTCTCACATAAAATATCATTTCTCGATAGGCTTGGTGAAATGATGTTGATCCTATAATACAAAAAATCAATTATAGAATGATCTTCATACTGAGGCTTTTAATATCCCCTATAAAGAGTTGGCTACCAACTTTCTATGTCTCTCTTGAGTAATACAATGCAATGTATTCATTGATCATAATACCGATGCATCCTTTACATTTTAAGTTCACAACATATCCTTGCTGAGGGTAGATCCCCCGTTTCAATCTTTAAAAACTCCCCCCTCATCATGAAATCATTTGCGTCAAGTTCCCAATAAACTATCATAGTTGCAAGTAGTCTTTGTTGTTCCTTTATGCCATTGTAATGGAAAAAATTATATAATATGCATCTTAAACTATCATAGTTGCAAGTAGTCTTTGTTGTTCCTTTATGCTATTGCAATGGAAAAAATTATATAATATGCATCTCTAGAGAGATTCTTGGGCCTCTCGATCATTCATCTCATCATTATCAACTCCCCCATATTCCCTCTCCCTCCACTCTATCACCGTCCTGCAAAATCCAAATGATTTTTGAGACAAATCTTTTTAATTTCCTTATTTGAGTAGGTGTACATGACATTTTTGAGACAAATCTTTTTAATTTCCTTATTTGAGTAGGTGTACATGACTTCTTGTTAAGATAGTTGGGTATGTACGCAATCCGCATTAAGCATAGTCAAGTGGATGTCCATGTGACTTGTGAAATTCATTTCCTACTAAAACTCCACCAAATCTAAAAAAATTGTTGTTAAAAATGAAGAGGAGAAAGAAATTACTTACTTTTTCCAAGAAGTTCTGGATTCCGAGCTTTGTGCACCTCGTAGTAGTCTCTGAAATTTAGAAAGGTAAAAAGGGGCTTCAATGCTCTGAAAAGGGTAAAAACCAAGAATGAAATAGCAAAAATGCGTTTTACACTTATTTTAACACTTTTTCAAATATTGTTTCCCTTCTTTTTAAAAATTCTATACCGTTTATCCTAACAAAAGACGCAAGATTTTTTTTCTTCTCGAGTGTCTTGAGAGATCTCATTTTTACATTTATTGGCATGTAAAGTAGGTAATGTACCTCATGAATACGACATTTATCCATATCAATCACATATTTTCCTTAGGATCGAACCCATTAAGTTGTGACATAAATCCTTATTTGTTGCTTAGAAGTGTTATAATTCAAGTGGTAGAGCCTACCATTCATGGGTTCCCTAATTAGACCCTGGATTGCATTCTGGCACCCATGCTGAAATAATTTCATAGGTTGGGGAACCTTGTTAATTTTCACCATGAATTTGTGTTGAAGGTGCATTTCTTCTTCTTAATCTATTTATGGATAATACCCAAGAGTCTCCCTTATTTATATATTGTGTTCATTATTGGAATTTAGGGTAGGTTCCACTCCTCTTGAATAATGCATTTACCTTTACCTATCACGATATTTCCATAGGTTTGACCCCATTTGTTCATAACATCACCCCCAAAAAGATTATTTAAAGGTGTTGTTGATGAATGGTAGAGCTTACTCCTTCATGAGTGTCCTAGGGATTACCTTACTCGCCATTTTGAAACTCATGTTGCCGTTTTTTGTCGGCTCGGAAGCTTTGTTTAGTACTTCCATGATTTTGCATTGAAACCTCATTATGTCTTCTAAAATACATTTTTTTGCCAAATTACCCCTAGAGCTTCCAATTTTTTTTGTTAAGTTGTATCTGCATAACATATTGAATGCTTGCACTTTTGAGACCTAGCTTCATTTTATTGTTTTATAAGCCAATTGTATGCATTCTCGAATAGTCACCAACCTTGTAATTTTTTACTTTTGAAACTTGAAACCTTATCCTTAGAGGAAAATTTCCTTAAAGCATCCATATCATACACGTGATTCTTTGCATTGGGCATAGGTATGTTCCATGCACTTGGAAATAATTTGATCCGATGTCATGCTAGTTTCCTCTACTCTATTATATAGCATTCTTTTATTTTTTTTAATGAGTCTAAATATTTTATATATGGCAACTACATGTGTCTCCCTTGAACATAACACAATCTTATGAGTCTTCATCTCATTATTGGGTGTAGTATGGCTTTAGGAGGCCCTGTTCTTGTTTTTTGAGAATAATATTCTCTTGCTAGTTATTGTTAAACTCCACAAATTCTCCATATGACTTGGATATTGAATATACAAGAAATATTCAAGCTCCAAGAGACATACATAAATGATCCATCTGTTTACACCTCCATGTTTGTCATCCATTCTACAAAAACCTTATCTTTGGGATTTGAATTTCTCGTATTAGTCAAATATTTCTCACTATCACAAGTATCTTTGTATCCCACTAATGCTAGTATAGAAGGTATGCTCTTATCAACTATGACTCATTTTTTTAAGAGTGTGACCTAGAGTGGCACCCTAGACTTATTTCCATTATTGATAGGTGACCTTGTGCTCAGTATATGAAAAACCATAATTGGTCGTTGATTGAATGGTTTCCCTTGTGTTCGACGTCAACAACTATCATCACACACATGGATTAGTGTGGTACATTGGTTTCCATATGACTCCATTGGTGGATTCCTCATCTTTGTTAGTAATCTCCATTATTGAATACTATTGATCTTTCGAAGTCGTACCTAGATGTGGTCCTTACAATATTTTTCATTCCATTCCTTCCAAATATTTCTCCTTACTCCTCATGTTAGATGATGGGGATGCCTGGCCTATTAGTCTCTAATAGTCATCACATGCATATTTTAAATTAGACATTAGATATTAAGAAATTATATATATATATATATATATATATATATATATANAGCATAATGTAATAACATATATGATAAGAGATCTAAACAAAGGATTAGTTGGAGTGGGTACAAACACTCTAACCATTTACTCATTGTATAAGTAAACCTAAAGATAGGATACAAAAAGGAATGGATATCCTATCCTTTCCTAAATTATCTCCTCTTTGTTGGGTTGTGTGTGATATTGATGTGCTTCACCATCTAGTCCTCCTCTTGAATTCCTAGTTGTAATCCCTAGATTACAACACTTTGGTTCCATTTCTGCGTGACTTAAATTGGGACTATTCATGGATGAATGTAATATTGAAGCTACTCACGGAATGTGGATGGTGTGCGAACCATGTATGTCGCTTGGAGCTTGAATATTGCTCGTGGATTGTTGCTGGTTCGACAAGTATACACATGAAAGAAAAAAAAAAAAAAGTCATTGATCGTTGCTCGCTTGAAGAAACTACGTGGCAATAATCTTGAGAAAAATTTGAACAACATTGATTCTTCATTGTTTCCACTTGAAATCAAGACGAACGTGCAACAAGAAGATTTTCTCACGAATGAAACCATGAGAATGTTAAAGAATTTTTTTTATTAATGTAGATTCCATGTGGAAGAGATTTTTTTGGTATAAATTGTTCGTGACATTGATCACATGAAAAATATGGAAAAATATCCTTTGATGTTATTTTGAAGTGATGGAGCGGTGAAACTTTTGTTAACGAAATCAACTGATAAATATTAAGTTTTTGTCTCATAAAATTGAAGAATCGACTGTAGGAGATGACCATAAATGATCTCGACTTTGGGGAAGAAAAACCAATGGCCCACCCTCAAATGGCTTTTGAATTCAATTCTCTATCTCATTGTTGCATTTCACTGTTGTGTCTGCATCAAAATTTCTTTGTTATGGTCTCTCTTAAATTGAAGTCAACGAATTAGCATCAACTTAAAGGAGATCCAGATTGCATAGTGATTTCCTATGTTTTCACTTTGTTTTATTGTGTACTTATCAAATATGTTGGAGAAAAATGGGTGAGTACCGTGAACAAAATTTTTACTAGTGTTTCAAAGAGATCATTTGAATAAATATAAAGAATCGACCAGGTTGATGGAGGAAATAATGGACTTGGTGGAAAGGGCTGAATAGTTCGTGTCGAGCATGAAAATACGACTGGTGGTCGAACTTGCGGTTATCAACAATCCATTGGTGCGCCCGACTGGTGAATGCCATGAGATCCGATTTGCGGTTGAACAATCCCACAAATGTGCGTGTCTTCTTTTTCCATATTTTGTGAGTTATGTTCGTCGACTGAGGAGTCAGGATTTGCTGGTATAACCTTACGTCGATGATCAACATATATGGAGCTGGACATATTTAAATATAAGTGCTTCTAGAGAAATCGGATATGGGATATGGCTACCAATTAGCAAAATTGAAGGACCACCAAGCCACATGAAAAGAGTTGCTGACCCACAGAGCCGAGTGATCGATGTGCATAATTTATTAAGTATAAAAATACTTGATTCACATCCATCTCTGTACTACGTAGAATTTTGATTGAGCGCAACATGGAAAGCACAAGCAACGTATTGATAATCGATGAGAGGAGGCTTGAAAAACTGTTATCTCACCAAATGGAGCTCAACTCCCTATTAAATGATAATTGGATTTTGTTTTACTGGTGACTGGGAATTCCTTAACCCAAGCAGTGGACGCAATGAATTTCTATATGATAACCCCGAGGTTCATGGTTTGGTGAGAAGACCAAGTGCAGAGCCATGTAAAATAATGGGAGTCCCCTCACATGCCAAAGAATATAATGAAGCATACACATCGATGATTAGTGGATATTTCACCTCATTTTGAATTCAACATGTCGACACACTGGTCGATTGTTTTGGGCCAATCGACATCGAATTAAAATCAAAGCATCGACCATTGAATTTTTGGTCGACTGCATGGTGGAGTCAACCCGACTAGTGCTACGAATGAAAGTCGAAGAGGAACTAAATTCATCGACTAGTGAAAATCGACCATAGTTGCACGTGTGTTGGTGGATGTTGCCATTCATTTAACTAATCTGTCGACATAACAACTACGCTTGAACAACTGAGAATGTAATGACAACGGTGTAGTCAGCTGCAAATTGACACGGTAAATGCATTGGATAATAACTTAAAATAAGTTGTTGGATAATAAGTTCGTCATTATTAAATGTGCAAGTCGATAATTGAAGGTCGACTCGACCTGTATAAGAAGACAACGGGATATTGAAGGTCGACTCGACATCTATCCAATAGACATCGAATTGCTTGCACAATCGACATCGACTACAGGGAAATCGACCATTGTTTCTAATCAACACCATGCAACCACATGTATTAAAGGCAAGTCGACATCCAGAGAGAGTCAACCAGTGATCTATAAAAGAGGACCTGTGTTTACTCGAGAATCGATGGGTTCATGAGGGAAACAACATTTCTCTATATCTATGCTAATATTCCAATTATTATTGTAGTCAAGCATTGGGTTTTGTTGTCGACAAAGATATTTGATGGAGTGTAAAGAGATACGAAGAAAGATAGTAAACTGGATAGATTATTTCTGTTGAGAAAAAGAAACCAAGGAACACAATGGGCATTGTCAAGGGATGTCGTACTTTATGGGAACTATATTGTCTTTAGTGGAATTAAAAATAAGAAAATGTGAAATGTATCTAGAGTCATTGATTGCACAAATATATGAGTGATAGAGTATTGAGTTAAATCCATAAAAACATTT